>OX439141.1:147178843-147357329 GCA_949318255.1 Pollenia labialis
AACCATTTCGAATAGAATAATAACAAGAAACACCAAAAAATGCTAAACTAACACTTTTTTAAAAACCAATTTAACAAAGAACGAGTTCAGCGAGTCGACAAATCAAATGTAAATTTTATGCATGGGGATAACATTTTCTTAAGGTTTCGTAAACAAAACGAACATTTTAATAATTTTTACGTACGAGTTCGTTATAACAGCTCAACAAACACTTCATTATGTTAATGTTCGAGTTTATATAATTAATGGGCATTTGGTCTAACAAGACTTTATAAATGTTACCTCAAAGAACATTTTATTTACTGTAGCGTACATTTTATATGAAATATTTAATAAATGCGTGTTCATTGTGTCACTGAACAGTACTTAATTTTCTATACCTGGATAATTTTATTTTTCATTATTAACCCATATCGTCCCAGCGATTTTTTTTTTCGAGTAATTTTAAAAAACTTTGTGGTTGATAGATAATTTGAGACTAGAAAACACGAATCTGAAGTCAAAATTTTTTTTGGATTTTTTGTTTCTGAGAAAAATGGTGTTCGATAAATCGAACGTTGGGCGCTATTTAGCATTTTTGTTTTATTGCTCCTATAGATTGTAAATATGGAAAACCTATGTTTTTTATGAACTTAAACTAATTCATTTTATTTAAATATGGTAAAATGGAAGAAGGCATTTATTTAAATAAAAAATATACAGTTGATCCTCGATTATCCGGCCAGCACAGGACCGGGCTGGGAGTGAATAATAAGGGTGATTCATCGGTAGGTTTGAATTATAATGTAAAATAAAGCACATAAATTTAAAAGTGAACCTAAAATTTTTATTATCGGTTAAAAGAACAATTTATGGCATTTACTGTTTGGAAATGATATCAGGCAAATGTTGGGCATGTTATTCCTGAAGACCCAATACATTGCATATCGCCAGAGAAAATAGTCCAAAGGTGTGATATCGAATGATCTAGGGGCCAATTTACCATAGCAAAACGAGATATTAAGTGCTCACCAAAATGATTCCTGAATAAGGTCATTGTTTCACGCGCTGTATGGCTCGTAGCGCCGTGTTATTGAAACCAGAGCTCACAGAGACCATGCGCTTGATTTTCAGGTCGCTCTACTGGAGACCTACTGACCCTGTTATCAAAAAAATGGTGCCGGTCCATTTACCATTTTGGCGAAAGTAAGGTTTGTAATTTCTTTAGATATTTCCAACGCGTTTGACAGAGTCTGGCATTGTGCACGTTTTGACAAGAAACTTATTGCATTTGGTGTCGGTGATAATTTGTCTCGTTTTATATCGAGTTTTCACAGAGATCGCACTACACGATTTGTTATAGTAGGTTTTCGTCAAACGAGTTCAAAATTCATTCAGGGGTGCCGCAAGGCTCCGTTCTTTCTCTTACTGTATTTATTATTTTTCTAAATGACCTCCTACATATGTCAAACTTTCAACCCTATCTACTCTTTTACAAGCCTATGCCATTAGTATTCACTTGATTATGGGCGAAGCGTATCCGATGTTGGTGCTATTAGGCAGAACATGAATGATACGCTTGGCCGACACCGATACCCGTACGCTTGTTCGTAATTCACGTTTTTCCTCAAGAGGCCATCCTTTTGTGGTCGATTGACCGGTAAATCGTACAACGCATTACAAGAAATTCGTTTTGTTGGCCGGACTGTTCGTATGTGGAATAACCCTTTTACTTTCAATAAGTTCAAGTCGAATATTCACAAGCACTACTCTCTCTTTCCACCTTTCCGTAACATAGTTCCATCACAATGCAATGCAATGTAAAACAACAAGGTGCGAGGTTACCATTGACGGTATTGTTCTGGTTTTCCTTAATTTTGAAGAAAAATGGGCCAGTGACTGCACTTTTAGCTACAGCTGCTATATTCACTTTACTACGTGCTGGATGTTGTCTAAAGGGTCGAGTATCATGCATACTGGACTCAAATTTGCGAATGATGTTGGCAATTGTGGTTTCAGTACGTCGATTAAGCGTACCCTAACTTCCTCGAATCGGACGAAAAACATTTCTCACATAACGCTGATTGTGCATAAACATTTTATTAATCAGCAAAAACAAAATAAATTTATATCCGTTAATTCAAATGCGTGAAAAATATATATTATGGTAACATCCGATGATTCAGTTAGCCTCTCAAAGAAAAAACCCAAAGTGATTTATAGTGCCCAGTGTTCGACAAATCGAACACTGCTTTTTAAAGTCAAATAACAAAAACACAATTGAAAAACACGGAAATTTTTTTGCTGTTGTTGAAAGCTTAATCGTTTTTCAATAGAACTACATTTTCACTTTTTTTATTTTTTTATAATTTTTACAAAATTTTCAGTTTTTAAAATCATGCTAAAATTAATATTTTTTCTTTCCCCTTGTTATAAAAGGAAGTAGCAAAGTGGGTAAGAACAATTATTTTTATATTTGTAGCGAACCACTTACAATATTTAATTGTTTAAAAAAATTTGTTCTTTGTCTTTCCTAAAAAGTGTAAAAAAAATTCAAAAACACGAAAAATTTACTGTTCGAAAAATCGAACATTGGGACGATATGGGTTAAAACGAATAAATTATTAAGCCAACGAAACTTACAAAAAAAAAAAAAATATTCAAAACCTTTACTGTGTTTTCATATTTTTTTAGTGGAAAATATTTAAATAAAAGAAATCAAAATTATTTTCAAATTATCAAAGTGTTCACAACTTATCAGACAGTAATATAACAAAATTGAAGAATTTTAAAATTAAAAACACACTTATGGATGTTATGGTGTCTATAAATTCCAAATTGCTGTCTTAACTTAATTACTATTTAATCATTAAATTCTTACTCACCATAATTAATCACTTATTTCGAATTCTTTCAAGTCATTAGACAAATATTTTAGATTTTTGGAAAAGAAAAACAAAAAAATGTATATGAAATACTCTCGAAACACTAAAGCAACGACAAAAACCAACCGATTGAATTTTTAACACCTCTGAACAAAACAAAACCAAATACAATAAATTTAACGGTTGGGTTAAGATGTTAAACGCAAAAATAACCAGCAAAATAAAAAAACGATCAAGGGAAAAAAATATTGCCAACGCTTACTAACGTTTATTAAAACCGCACATTCAACTTTTTTTTATTTTGTTTTACGTGTTCGAGAAAATCAATGTTTTTTTAGTTTTAAATTTTAAGATTAATGTTGGACTTATTGTGATTAATGGCTGAAAATGGTCTGAAGTGGAAGGAGCCAGTTGTTAAGGATTTAAAAACACAGCACGTGTTCCCTATTTATTTTTTTTATATTTCTCTTATATTTATGTTTCAGTTTGACGAATTCATTTTGTAATTTTTATTATTATGATGGGTTTTTTTTCGTGCGAAAATTTTTCTGTGGACTTGTAAATTAACATTTTTCTGTTATAATTAATTTGTTGCTTTTTTTACTTTTATATTTTTTTAGGTTTTTGTTATTCCAATTATGTTCTTAGTTGTTAGCAGTTAAGTTTGATTGCTGTTTTCTGTTATTTTTCGATTTGTTTTTGTTTTTTAAAAGTTTGTTTTTGTAGTCGTCAAAGTCCTTTGTTTTTAAATTTATTTTTTTTGTATTAAGAATAACAAATTATAAGTTGTCACGCACTTAACGGTAGTGGTTTCATTCATAATTTATGCATTTGAATTTGTCAAAATGTATTAAAAGCCAAAAAAGTCATCACAACGAAAACACATCAGCACACAAGTTATGACAGAGTTCACACACTCATCCTTTAAAATAAAATACACATACGCACACATACTCATTACCACACGAATGTATCATTTTACAAGACAATCTTACGAAATAAGCAACTTTATTTATGTCAATAAAATCTTAAAGATTTTTTTAATTCATTATTTAAAATTAATTTTCCTCTTTTTATATAAAATTTTTATTTTGAATTTTTATTCGTTTTTTTATTGCACACTATTTTTTTTTATTTATATGTAAATTTCTCTTTATTTTATTATATTTATATATTTTTTTTATTATATCTTTGAACATTCATTCCGTTTTATCTTCGACTTATCAACCACACGGCCCGAATATCGTTTAACGACTGAAAAGCTTTTTACTCTCTAGAAAATTACCTGTTTAGCAAGGGGTTTATTCAAAATCTCACATACTCTGCCTAAATAACCAAAAGCGAGTCCTTACGAACTCTCGCCTTACACAAATTTAAAGATTGCTTGCTTTATAACGTTAAAAACGTAAAAAAGCTTTAATGAGTTTCTCTCTTCGGCTTTGATTTTATAAATAAAAAAAATCTACTCTCTTGTTTTTATTTCTCATTTATCTTCCTTCATTCACTATTTCTCACTGTCCTTTTTTTGGCATTACACTTTTATAATTGCGTAGGTCATATCCTTATTACTTGCAGTAGTATATAAATGTCCTTTGTTCTTGTAAACATTTTGTCTCTAGAGACAAAAGCTTTAAATATATTTGCTCTTTCTTTGCGTATATGTATGTAATTCTTTGCGAGTTTTGTGCTTAACTTTTTTTTTGTTATTTTAACATACTTTGTGGTTGAATAGAATACACACAATGCGTAGGTCATTTTTCTAGAGGCTTACAGGCAAAAGGTATTTAAATTTATGAAAAGGATAAGCAATAAGAAAAAGGTGAAGGAAAATTGAAAAGTACTGAATTTATGACTTGCCATACAATAAGAATGATTCATATTTATATATTTGAAACGATTTAAAATTAAAACCAGTTCTCAATAGTAAAATCTTTAAAAATGTCATGATAATATATATCCTCACCTAAAACGCAAAAGGCCCTATCACACATTTTAAACATTTTCAGGATACGCAAGAACTTCTTAATATGATAAATTGATAAATTACATTAAACTGTTTATAATTAATTTTTCTTTTATTTTTCATGTAAAACCAGTTGCTTATTATACAAATTGCTAGTTAGGTCTTTTAGCGTTAATCTTTTGTAGATAGGGCCGTTTGTTTTTTGTCAATAAAATCGCTAATGTTGGCCAAGAAATTCCAAAATTTTTTGAGGATATTTGTGTTGATGCATTGTATCAGGTTTAATGAAAAGGTTGATTTTAAATTTTTTGTTGGTTAGGACCTTTTGCGTTTTAATTGACGATGCAATTATAGGATTCTGGGCCAAAACGAAATTTTTGGTATTTATTAATACCAACCAAATTTTATTTATTTTTAACAAATTACTTTTCTTCATAGAGTTTTGAGTCTTCCTGTATGTAAAACTAGTAGATTCGAAAAATAAAAAATGTTGAATATTATATAAAGTAAGCTTCGAAAGGAAATAATTCCCATTTTCTATTTGTTAAAATTGTTGAGTTAAATTATAAAGTATCAGTCTCCAGTGTGACACAAAGAATGCTGACGAAGGCCGTAGCGGAAAATGCATTACATTCTGCTGTGTCTAATAATTGTAAATTTGTCTGTACATACAATATACTTCATTGCTGTCCAAAGGAAAGCTAAGGTAAAATGTTACAAGAAGAAACAATATTCGTCCCCTCAATATAGTAATAGCGTATAATTTTTTGGGGTTTTGAAAAAATCGTGTTTTAAGTTTTTGTCAAATCGGATGTCTATTAATCCTCAATATCGCGGTAAATAAAAATTCTTCATATTGGATTTTTCGACGAATACATAATACCGTTTCTTGTCTTTTAATTTACCAATTTTTTCTATTCTACGCATCCTTTATGACCATCCATATGTCATTCAAAGTGCAAGTCCTTCATATAGGCTATTTTATTTTTTAAGGAATTCGTATGATGAATCTGCTACACTATTTTATTTTGTATGGTATGCGCTGTTTTATTCAATAATTTTACGGTGTTTTTATTAAAATATTTGATCTCAAAAATATCAATTTGTAACATTATAAAACATATATTCATTACTTTTCAATTTGGGTTATTAAAAACAAAAAATTATGACAAATTAAGCTATACATTGCGTAAATCAAAAATTACTAGAAGTTTATTCGTCTTCTTTCTCTTCCTCTGCTTCATCTGGCTCATCTAAACAATTTCTCTTCTTTCCACCTTGTAAGCTATAAAATAATGACTGCGAGCCACGACGAATTACATTCTTCTTGCACAAATTTTGGAAATCATGCAGCTTTCGATGGTCGGAATGATTTTGAACAAGAAATTATACATAGAATTTGACGAAATTTTGACCAGACATAAAACCAATGATGGAGATTCTAAATATGTAATAAAAAAATAATAGCGTATGAGCACATACGCTATTGTTATATTAAGGGGACGATATATTAGTCTGGTAGTGTATAAAAAAGTAATTTCTGAAAAGTTGAAGGAATAGGACTATTACAAAAAAGCTTTATAAACTACACAACTGAAATTTAGCTCATAAAATAAATTCGAAAAATAAAAAATGTTGAATATAATTTTAGTCTTTGTTATTTATCTGATATGCAGAAGTTTCTGCTAAAATAACAAAAATTTATGTAGAATTAACAGAAAGATTGCGTAAAATGCTTATTGTTGTTTCCTGTGGGCACGAAATTCAATTAAAAAATTTTGCGACTTTACTTTACCCCAAATCTTTTCGTATAATTTTACCCATGCTTTTTTATGCCTCCAACTTCGCGAAAATTCTTAATTCATGTACCCAAAATAGTTTCCTATGCTCTATTGCCATTAGGCCAACTTTCTGAGGAAGCAGAAAAAGCTCTTTATAAAGATTTTAAACATTTTAAAGAACAATTTGCTAAATATTTCCGATGTTGTTGATGATAACATGATGATAATGATGAAGGTGACGATAATTGTGAAGCTGATTTTTATTTTCATATTTAAGCAATGAATGTGCGTTGTTTCAAAAAAATATATTGCTCAAAAAAATTACATAGTTTTTTTTAATTTATTAAATATGCAAGAAAAAATTAAAATTCCACTAGAATTTTACAACAAAAGTTTTTTAGTAATCAATGTACACAGAATGCAAAAGAGTATTGTGTCATGAAATAGAGGCTTCCCTGAATTAATCCTCGTTTTGCATATGTTACATCCCACTGTGCGGCGGGTAAATATGAATTTAAAATGTCGATTTTTTCCATAAAGTAAAAAAACAAATCTATGTTAATATCCTCTTTGCCAGCCTGGTCGACATAAGCTCCCAAAGAGGGTAATGCAAAAATTGTATAAACTGATGGTAGGTTCAGATACTGTACCACATTGCCCAGTAAATAGGCCGTGCACTTAGTTCACTTTTAAGCTGAAGTAATTTACGTTATTTACCATTGGATAAAGTGACACATCTTTTGGACGAAGATTTTATCGTCTCCCTAATGTTAGGGAACACGAAAAAGGTTGGGAATTCGAAAAAGGTCTTAGGACCAATTAATATTCGGTGCGGGCCTCTATTTACCAAACGATCGTCCCTTTCATTATCTGCATGCTCCTGGCCACGTATCCAACATAAAGTCAGATGGTTGTGTCTCGTTAGATAAGTCAGAGAGGTAAAACTGCTTATGAACACTTCAGACCTCATAAGAGGATAGCACTCTAAGAGAAGCCTTGTTAGTTCCTGAAAATCCCACTTAAAGGATAATTTGTCCTCTAGTGGTAGAGTTCAGCCTTAGAAACGATCACCCCTAAGTGCTATTGCTGCTCACCAGATGCTGATAGCATATTTCCAAAATCAGCGGAGGTTAGATAGCCCCAGCTCCTTAACAAGGGGCAAAATTGCTACCTGAGTATGCTGGTTGCTCTCACTTCCGGTGGCGGTTGGTGAGCGCATTGTTTGCCAACCAGTTGTTCAGATTTACCATGAGATAAGGTCTTATTGCAGGTGCTTTATTAAAATCTTTCTTTTTAGCCTTGTTTTAGGATATTTCCGAATTAAATAACATAAAAAATGCTATATGAATAAATTAAGGAGCTCGAATTCTGTTTTAGTATTAAACATTTTACCAATTTGCACCTTGCTTAAGCAAATGACAGTTTCATTAAACTTAGCAAAAAGTTTTCTTATTAAAATAATAAACATTTGAATTTAAATATCTGCCTGTTTAAAAGTTAAATTTGCCTTTTCACATTCTTAACAAGTTTTTTAAACTCTTTTTTCTCTTTTAATATCCTTCTTTCTTACCCCTTAATAAAGGGAAATTTTAAATTCCTAACTGTTATACGCTCTTTTAAAGAGCATTTTAACTTGACTTTTTCTCTTTAAGCAAAATGGTTGTTCTCTTTTGAAATAACGATTTTCATGTTCACATTATTATTGAGTATCTCTAAAAACTTAACGTTAATGTTATCATAACGTTCATGCTCTTATTTAATGCTCGACAATTGTGATAAGAAATTTTATCGTTGTTTGGCAGTTGGGAAAATATTCAATTAGTAAAGTAATAATTGTTCATAAGGCTTAAGGCCTAACCATAATATGCATAGCCTTGCTTAACCTACTGTCAAATATTAACAAAAAGTCTCTCAAATGTATTTAAAAAACAAATATCAAATAAAAAAACATTTGATTCCGTACAGAATGTGCGATTAGATTCGCACCTTGCTTAAGCAAATGACAGTTTCATTAAACTTAGCAAAAAGTTTTCTTCAGTTCAATATGGTTTGCCTCATATAATTAACAAGTATTCGCACATTTGCTTAAGCCAACTTAAGCACATTATGGTTGGGCCTTTAAGTGTAATTGATGACACGAATAGAAATAAAAATAAAGTAAATAATTATAAGCATATGGGAATAATGCTTTAATTTGACATCAGACGCGTTTTAAAATTTTATTTTTAATTTAAAAATTGGTAATATTTTTTAGTCATGCTTAAGCTCATCAAATTTAATTTTTCTTTAAATGAAATTAACATTTAAATGAATTAATGAACAAAGTTTTGTTGATTTTTAAATGCTTTGGCAATGTAAAGCTTTCATAAATGTCGAAAAGTACGCGCAGTATGACAATTCGTTTGGAAGATAACCCTTGCCTTGATAACCCTTTTCCCAAAAAGTTTGGGATTTCAAAATGTTTATTTAATCAAATGTTTGTATAAACTTTGTAGGAAAAAATATAGGATTAAAACTTGTTTGGATTGTCAAGGAAAAGCCAGGTTTTATGGGCTTAGTAGGCTTTTAAAACTATTTGAAGTCTTTTAAACTCATGGACAATTTGTCTGATTATTACTTTTGCACTTGCTTACATCGATCAAAAATAAACATTGTAAACTTTAATATTTTTCTTAAATTTCCTAATTTCTTATACCTTTAAACTTCTTTCTTTCCAGCAAAGTCTCAAAATGAAGGTCAAATATTGCAAAAAGCAAAAAATCCATTTCCAATTTTATATAAAACATAAAAAATTATTTGCCTTATAATAATCAAATTGTTTATATGAAAGTTGAGTCAACGCAGTTGGGTGAAGTATTTGGCTTACACTCCTCTCTAAAAATATAAATTTTGCAAAAAAAAAAAAAAAAAAAAAGTTAAGTGAGTAAATAAAATACTTTCCATATTAAAATATTAAAATATCGCAATTCTCAGAAAATTTCTAACAAGCAATTAAGGAATGTAAAAGTTAATATTTAATCAACTAAATAGTTGGCAAAAACCTTTTAAATAACAAAGAAGTTTTAATGTTCAGACGCTTAATATTTGTTTAAGTAAAAAGCAAAGATATAAAAGTAATTGAGAGTTTTTAACAATTGTGGTATAATTTAAGAAATTAGGAGTACTCTTGGTTTAAGCCAAGCAAAAAATAAAATTACAAAAGAGTTTTTTAAAAAATGTCCAATAACACACATGAGAACATTAAAGCTAATCAACGGGATTCATGTATTATTCTTCATATTCTGGTGGAGAGGTTTCTTTTTAAATTCTTTTAAAGGATAATTTATCATCTAACAGATACATGCTGTGCTAAAAAAAGATATGTTTCTTTTTGTTGCTCAGAAATCAAGAGATGAGACTTAGAAAAAAACTTATAACTGTTCATACATGTTCATGTAGGTTAAACGGATGTTAACAACACACCCATACTAATACACATTTAAATATGTACTTAAGCAAATTTTGCACACTTTGCCCAACAAATATTTGCATTGAATTTAAAATCAAACGTTTTTTTCCTCTGATATTCCCTAGAGCGAAGCGAACTGTAACCAAAGCAGTCCCGTGATAGGTCTTTGGTAGTAGAGACCGGTTCTAGTTCTAACATTCTATATGAATAAGACCTATCACTTTTACATGGGGTTGTCATTGGAGAGGGTCAATTGACACCATTTGACCAGTCACAGATCTTTTCTCAATGAACGTGCTTAGTGTCAGGTACTAAAATTTTGTATTATTTCAATTAAACAGGGCCTAGAATTTAATTCAAGAATCAAATTTTAGAAAGTACCAACATAAATTTGTCAAAGCACCTATGAATACCGTGCTGTTATTCATTACTTCTTCTTGTTCTATTTTCAAAAATCTCAGACCAGCTTCCAGCTCTATACACAGAAAATTTTTCAGCAGTTTTGTATAAATTAAATAAATTGTTTGAAAAGTATTTTAATTTAAATTATTTGTTAATTAATTTTTATTCGATAAATGTTAATACAGGTTGTCTCTTGTTCGACATTCGCAAATTTATATTAAATAGTGTTCGCCTAATGGTCGAAATCATAAATGTTTATATAAATATGAAGAAAACATAGCACATCTAAGTACACCCAGCAAAAAACATGTTTAAATATTGTCACCTCCAACAAAACTATTTTTAAAGAAAATTTTAATCATATTATGATTAATTTAACAATATTATTGTCACCGACAACCATATTATTGTTGAATTAGTCCTCTATCGTTGCCTCTAAACATGCTGTGGAATCCACAAGTGATTGTTGAAAAGCCGATGCATCCGCAAAGAGTGACTGTTTGGTGCGGCTTATGGGCTGTCGCCGTCATCGCAGTTACCGTGAATGGGCTTCGCTATCGCGAGATGATAATGGATTTCTTGTAGGCAGGAATTGAGTTTATGAATCTAGAGGATATGTGGTTCCATCATGATGATGCTACTTGCCACACAGCCAATGAAACAATGGCTCTTTTGCGCGAGAAATTTAAAGGCCGTGTTATCTCACGCCGTGGCGATGTTAATTGGTCGCCACGATCATGTGATATGACACCGTGGGACTTCTTTTCTTGGAGATATTTAAAAGAAAAAGTCTAAGTTAATAAGCCAAAAACGATTCAATTCAATCGCGAAGTGTCTTACTTATCCACGTTCAATCACTAATTCGTACTTGAGGTAATCCGAAAATGAGATAGTTTTGAGTAAACCTAAGGAAAAACATGCAACATCAATTAAAATGGATAATCATTCAAAAAAGCAAATTTCTATCTACCAAAGGTTAAAATACAATTTGGTTTCAGGATTGATGCTTGACTATTGACGTCAGCAGTCGTCGATAGCCTCGAGTGTAAGGCGGCAAATCCATCTGAGGAGATCAAGTGGTTGCGATCGAAACATGTCATGGTAACCTGCCGGCCAGGGTTCGAGCCCCGGCCACGGTCAAGAATGAAAGATTATCAATAACAATTTTAATTAATTTTCATGTTGTAAAATTCCTTTCTTCATAAAAATAATTTAATGAAAATTAAATTTGATGAATATGGAATACAATATTAGATAAATGTCCGCCTCTGTTAGCCTCACAAATGCGAGCCGTTCTGAGCACATTTTATATTACATTCTTACACATCACGGATATTTTGTTTGAGTTGCTCAAGCGTGTCTGTTTTGTTTGCATAAACCTTGCTTTTCAGATATCCCTACAAAAAGAAGTCCGGAGCAATCAAATCGATTTCTCCCAAAAATTTCGCGTAACTTTCTTATTTTGATAAAATATTATAACGATTAAAACACTTTGGCTTATAGAATATTTTTCCATAATAAATTTGTCACGTGTCTACTTCACGACTGCCTAATATGAACTGTCAAAACTAATGTTTACCAAAATGGGGGCAAAACAAAGTATACCCTCTCGGCGGACACCCTGTATTAACTTAAGATTACACTAAAGTGTTTGCTGGATCTTTACTTTTTCACACATATAGAAGAACTCATTTTATTGAATGTACTTGAAGAACTCCCACTTAACTCATGTGATGTGAACTGTGATTACAACTGAAAACACGAGAAGTACAAGCCAAATTTAATAATTGAGCGCACATTAGTGCACTTCCGCGTAATGTTAACTTCCGTTTAGGTTTTCATGTATGTACTTTTTTTTGATTTCCTTGTAAGGAAATTATTTGATAACAAGAATAAAAAAAAATACCATGAACATTTTCGCTCATAATTTTTCTAGGTTTCGTTATAAAATAAAAGAAAATTTCTAATTCTTATAGAAAGAAGTTCAAAGCCAAAACATGAATAAAACTGACATATAATGTTTAATATTTGTTAGAAAAAGAAATATACTTTAAATATGTCAGGGTAAGATTAAATTTAGGTTTATATAGTCCATAAAAATGTTAAGGACTAATATTTTTCCAGTCTGCCAATGACCTTGTCTTCCATTATCTTACCTAATAATTAAGTTGAAAATTTTTAACTGAAATATATAAATGACTTTAAGCCCATAGTTCACGGAATGTAAAAAGCTACATGCGCATGAGGTTCTGACGCAATTTTGTTGTTATCACCCAACACGAACTTACTATTGTGTATTTGCAGTGTCGTCAAAATTACGGCAGAACCACATGCTCATATGGATTTTTACATTCCGTGTACTATATGCTATAGACACTCCACATTAAACATTTTTACAAGTTAATAATCAATCAATTCTTACAAGTCACTCTTAATTGTTGGCCCCACAACGCCATCGGGTTAAGGGCATAAGTCTACTTGCAATGGGTATCGTTGTGGCCTTTGGGCTTTAAGCGTTTAAAATTTATTTTTTTTATGTATCATGGTATTGTGTTGGTGTCTTGTACTGTATTTTGTTAATTGTGATAACATTAACGTTCGAAAACGACGAACAGGCTGTTAGTTATTTTCATTCGTATGATTAAAACAAATAATCAGTAACAAATGTTCAAAGTAAATTATCAATGTTAATTAGGTAAGCACTTAATAATACTTATTTACTTAAGACGAATGTTTTTGAAAAAGACATTTTTTTGATAGGGTTCAATAGATTTTTATTTAAATTTTTTTAATATTAAAATTATTTACCTAAATAGAGTTGATTTACATATGTTTGATGGTTTTAATATATATATATATATATATATATATATATAAAAATCGTATATTGTTTTAGACCCATGGTTTTTTCGGAGAATTTTCTTAGAATTTTATGTAGATTACGTTTTTGCTATACGATTTTTAAAAAAAAAATCGACCCGCCCTTATATATATATTTTTTTTTTATTTAATTAAAATTTATCAAAGTCATTTTTGGAATTTAAAAGATTTTGTGGTGCATAATTCCCAATTTTTATTCTTGATAAAAACACTGAAATTTATTGTTGATGGGATAATCTATATTTTACTGGTTGCTTAGGCCAGATCGTCAGGAAACTTTATCCAAAAATTTTAGAAAAACCAAAGATATTAAACCAAATAAAACTGTTAAGTGTATAAGAATTATAAGCAACAGTTCTACTTGTAACAACATCAAAGTTTAAACAAAAAAAATCAACAATAACCAGTGAGTTTACCTCTCTTTACATTCCCCACTACAATTGATTGGAATTTTTCAAACATAAATTGTAGTTGTAAGTAGGTAAGGAAAAAAAACTCGCAAAAGCATGTTGCCAGTTAAGTTTATGTAAGCCATACACTTGCCAGTTTATTATCAAAGTAATTTTTGGGAATAGAAAATTTTAATTTTAAAGATTTTGTTAGTCGTGCTTAATTCCAAATTTTTATTCTTGAAAAAAACACTGTAATTTATTGTTGATGGGATAAGCTATTGCTCTGCGCATTTTACTAGTTGCTTAGGCCAGATCGTCAGGAAACTTCATCCAAATAATAAAATGTACATTCTGCTGTGTGGACACCTAAAAAGCTACTGCAAATATATAATGATAGAATGTACGAACAAAACTACAATATTAGGAGAAATATTGAAATTTTTGGGGTTTTAGCTATTTTTGGGTATTAGCCAGGAATGGGTTAATTTTATAATTTTATATCTGAGCTTTTAAAGGTTTTTGTGCCGTAGTTTGTAGCGCATAAAAATGAGTCCCAGACCCAATGGCTCTATAAAGACACAAAAGCTGTTTAAAAAAATGTTTTTATTTTCCTTACAATTTTTTTAATTGCTTATTTAACGCTTTTTCTTTTAAAGCGTAAACAACTGCTAATTGCAATTTATTGTACTAATGCACTTATGGCTGCAACACACATTAACACTCAGCCAAAACATACTTAAAATAGGTATGTTTACATACGCATGTATGTACATACAAACACACACACACCCTCACTTAGTGGGAGATGTTTGGTGTTTTATATGAAGTTTATATATAGAAGAGAAATCATACGAGAACGGCTAGAAAAGTACTGCAAATGTAAAATAATACTTTATGCAGTTTTAATAGCATCCGCCAAAATACTGGGTGAATGGTTGTCAATCCATGCTTTACGCTATAAAAAATTCATCTAGGGCTTTTTCATTACCAAAAAGTAGTTAAAATAACAGCGGGTAGATACCCAGCAAAATCTGATGCTTTCTAAGAAGCAACAAATTTAAGGGAGATTTCGAAGTGAAGCTTTAACACTTTAAATATTTCATTATTTTTGTTTGGAATTCCTCGCGTAGAAGCTCTGCCTTAGAGATCTTAAATATGCTTCACGCTTGAAAACTGACATGTTTTTACATGAAAAAAAGACAGTGAAAAATTAATCATTGGAAAAATTGCTTTTTCATCTGTTAATAAATCTAAAATATTTTTTTTTGAAATAAAAGGACTATAATTAATACGATTTCCGTATGACGTGCTTAATTCCAAGTTTTTCATATTTGATAAATACACTGAAATTTATTGTTGAGGGAAAGCTAGCTTCTATGCGCATTTAACTGGTTGCTTAGGCCAGCTCATCAGGAAACCTTTTCCAAAGATTTTAGAAAGGCCAAAAATATTATACAAATAAAACCCTAAAGCGAATAAGAATTATAAGCACTCAAAGTCTTACTTGTAACAATTTCAAAGCCAAAACAAAACACCAACAATAAACAGTGAGTTTATCTTTTCTTACATTCCCCTTTATATTATAGTTTTAAGTACAATTATATTAAATTGATGTTAAATTTAGTTTAAATTTTTTAACAATAACTGGTATAGTTCATGCTTTTTAATCCAAATTTTGCTATTTTAATTTGGCTAAAGTTCATCAAATTTAATTTTAATTAATTTTTTTTTATGAAGAAAGGAATTTTACAACATGAAAATTAATTAAAATTTATTGATAATTTTTCATTCTTGACTGCCGCGGGGCTCGAACCCGGGCTTTCACGGACATGTTGATTTGACATGTTTCGATAGCAAAATAAATAAAAAATAAAACCAAACATGGTCACCTGGTTTTGATTTACTCGTCGTTCGTCGGCATAAGAAATATAAACAAATAAATCTAATGCAGAGTTTGCCGCATACGACGAATTCCGGCCGACGCAATGATTGTGTGTACAAACAAATATTTTTTATTTTTCGCGACAAATATTCTCGCCCAAAAATTCGTCGTTCTTTCCGGTTGTGTTTTAAGCATGAGTCAATTTAATCATGTCTGTCTGTTAACAAGACGATCTTTTACAAACGACTTAACAGTTAGTTTAAAAATAATAATCTATATAAGAGCATTTCCACAGAAAAGTCTACTTTATTTGATGAATAGTTACGCCAGCAAAAATTTTAAAATGTTTCTCAAAGAATTATTTATATAATATCTAATCTTTTGTATTTTGGTGTAAAGCGCAACTAACCTTATATTTATTAAAAGAATGGAAAAATGTCAGCATTATGAGTCTAGAATACAAGCCTAATGGCTTGGTGGCGTAACGTAACAAAAAGAAAAATTTTTTGTGGAAGTACCCATACCTATTTTTTTAATGTGTCAGAACGAAAAAATTAAAAAAATTGTATTTTTGGGAGTACCAAGTTTATTATTAATACGAGATCTCTATGCCGTACTAAATTCCCAATATAAAAAACCTATTTTCAAAAGCTTGGTGCATAACAGAAGTACTTAAGGAAACTAAAAACGTCGAATACGTCCAATGATGGTCCGGACGAAACGCCGATACGATTCGTAGGGTATGGATTGTATTAAGGGTGGATTTATGCTACAGCTCCAGAATATCAGCCAAGGAAGGACCCAACCACCTGGTTGGTATTCCCCGAGAAAACGCCGATTGTCTTTCTGGTTTATGGAGAGTATTGGATAGCTTCGGGATTCAGCGCTTAAATATCAATCAAGTATCAAAACTTGGTGATATTGTAAAGCCTAAATAGAGAAATAGAAAAAGGCACACATATTTAAACCAAAAATAAAACACTTTCCTGTTGCTCTTCAAACGTTATCAATACCCATTTATTTATTTACAACAATTTTATTAATTAATTTATAAAATTAGATCACAAAAAACAATTGAGCTGTTATAAAGCGACTGAAAATAAAGCCATCCAATATGGCTTAACACAACGATTCAACTCAAAAATTTTAAAGTTACATCAATAAAAAAAAAACATACAAATTAAAGAACAATTTTATAAATAAAACATTATGACAAT
This sequence comes from Pollenia labialis, assembly GCA_949318255.1. Lineage (NCBI taxonomy): Eukaryota > Metazoa > Arthropoda > Insecta > Diptera > Polleniidae > Pollenia > Pollenia labialis. Next base: position 147,195,673 of record OX439141.1, read on the forward strand.
GGCAACTCACGTTGTCAATTCGTCTTAGGGCATATCATCATTCAAAATAGAAACCAGGGATGGGAAATCCGCTGCGTTCGGTTCAGACTTGAACAGAAAGTAATAAAAAACTATTTGGGGTTTTTCTAGTTTAGCACTTTTTTTTTGGATTTTATGGACTCATGTATATTTTGGATAAAATTAAATTTTTTTAAAGATCATGCAATTTTTCTCACAGCTATTTCTCGATATTGTAATACAGTAGGAGAAAAAATTGCATGAGATGCCTCAAAATTGCTAAAATGTCGAAAAATTTTTATTTGTTGTACCTTTTTCAAAAGAAACATGAATTTGAGTGAGTTTCAAAATTTCAAAACACATTGCAGTGGCACGGTTTCGATACTGTTTCTATTAAAGTGCTATTTTGTTTGTTCTGTAAAAAAACGTCAGCAAAGCATCAACAAAACTATTGACGTGCAGTTTGCCTTTTGTTTAGATATCGGTAACTGTTGTAATACACTTAGGCGCTTAGGAATGCATGGGCTTGGACGTGTTGAAATGAATATAAAATTTTTTGTCTTTTGCTAAATTTTTTATATTCGTCGAATTCTCGATGTAAATTACAGCTGGAAAATAGGAAAAAAGCATTTTTCAGCATTTAATTGTTCTAAGAAATTATGAATTGTCTTATTTTTGAAAGAATTTTCCACAGTTTGGAGCAATGGGACAAAAATGGTTTAACAAAATATAAAAAAGTAATTGGTTGAGGTATTAAGTATTTGGCACAGCAAAATAAAAAGTTTTTACTTGTTCCAGTTTCTTAGGGTGGCATAGAACCTTATTAGCTTGCGGTTGCCAGTCGTTTAAAAACTAGTATCTGATTGAGATTCTGCAACCGATCGTGAAACGGGACTTTAAATGCGTGACCAGCTGCTGGCTTTAAAATCACTCTTTGCAGCGCTTATCTACATGAAGCAACCAATGATAGTTAAAGACTATGAAGACAACAATCACACAACTTAACACTATAGCTACTGTAGGCAGTTAGAACTTATAAGTGGTCAGGTAGTACCCGTACACCTTCAGAATAGTTTATTTTTTGCGGCAATTTTATCTGTCGCTCCACATATCCATTTAACATTTCCCCAAAAAATGTTAATAACCAAATGTTTTACTGCGAGTTTATCTTTCTATTTTTGTTTTTTGATCAATTTTTATTTAATATACTTATTATTTCATCTGTTTCTGAATTCAGATTATAGGAATGTGGTTATTCTCGTAACATGTAAATTCGACCCGAGTTCAATCCCGTGTTCAGTCAAGAATAAAATTATGAAAACAATTATTAGAATAATGGTTATTTTGTTGAACTACTTATGGTTTTTAATCCAAATTTTTAATATTTTAATAGGGCTTAAGTTCATCAAATTTAATTTTCATTAAATTATTTTTATGAAGATAGGAATTTTACAACATGAAAATTAATGAAAACATTTAAAACTAGTTCATGTTGTAAATTCCTTCATTCTCTAAAAATTGTTTAATGAAAATTATATTTGATGAACTAAAGGTATGTTCAGACCTAACAAATATTTGAATAAATAATCCAAAAAAGCGTGACCAGTAAATTAATCAAACTGTAGCTTATTTTTAACCATTTCTAATGATTTACTAAACTTTATTTGAAAGAAGATATTTGTATAATATTATTTAGAAACTGTTCAAAGTTTTACCGCTCTACCGCGAGTATTCTTGAAACATTTTTCGAATAGGTCGAAACCGTATCGCATCAGAGAACCAATAATTAATCAAATCCATGAGTGCAAATAAAACCCAAAGAAGAACAATGGAAATTTGTTCGTTGCCATTAAGTTATCAAAAAACTTTTTAGCTTTAAATCGTATATAAATAGAACTAAATAACGCTTGTATACGACTTCAGAGAGCTCAACTAGGTATGTTAAGCTTCAAAGATTTATAAACCATATCAGAGACACACGCAACATATTCAACTAAAGTCTTGCAGTACAAATCCTGTTTAAATGCATTTTACCACTATGTTTCTGTATATGTGATTGTGTTTAATAAAATCAGTTTATGTCTGAAGTATGTTTATATAGGTAAGATTACCACAAAGAAACTATGAGCTTTGCTACATACAACATATGAACACATGTATGTTTGCAGCAGTGCTTGTGTGGCAATATACATATAGGATAAGGTTGCTAGAGCTAAAATTGTTGTAACAACTCTTGATTTTCTCAAAGTATTTGTATTGCAGTATCTATATCGTGTGTGTGTGTGTGTGTGTGTTTGTTTGTTAATGATTGTGGTTGTGAGGTAAAACTCTAAATAAATAAGGTATATCAACATTTTAAGCCGCGTATAGCTCCACACATGAACATAAATACCAGAGGTTTTGATGATGACGACGACGATGAGAATGTTGATCTCGTTGTTGATGATTTTAATGGAGCTCCCTAAAACCCTTTGAAATTGAGCGAAAGTTTCATGTAGAGTTTAAATAAAATCTACTTTAAATGTTACAGTTAATATTTTCGATACATTTATAAATTTTATGTACAAAACAGTGAAGTGCGACGAAATTAACTTACAATTCTAGTCGTTAGGTAGAAGAAAAGTTGCTTCGTAAGAGTTAAAACAAAGTAACAAAGAAAGAATAAAACTCATTTTTTTTTTTTTGTAATTTAAGTTAAATGCAGGAAGAGCACAGAAAATGCCAGAATATGTCTAGCTCACAGTATGTTAAGCTTAGCGATAATAAACTTAATTTAGGGTGGCGTAACTCTTTTACTAATGGCTTAGAACTTAAATAAAATTTTGTATGACATTTTTAACGAAATAATGTACACAAAAAATTTTTCCTTTTGCTGTTGTTCGGATAATAAAAAAAAATATTTTTTAGGTTGATTCGGTGAAAAAAGTTTCCGCACCGTAAGCGATTTCTAAAATCCATATTATATCTGCATTTTATTTTTGAAAATTGAAAACCCATTTGATGTTGCATTAGACTTATGAAAAATGGTTTATTGTTTGAATTTAAACAAAAACGAACGACAAGAGTAGCTAACTTAATGATGAATATTAATAAATAAAAACAAATCTTAAACGATTTCGGTGCGGAAACTTTTTCCTTGATAGAGGAAAAGTGAGACCATATTTTTTAATATTTTTGTATGCCAGACACGGCTATGAGGTGGTATTTTTGATATTTGCAAAAATTGCAAAAAGTTGTTTCCCTATTGTGCAGGAGAAGCACGTGATTGTTAAACAAAGATTATTCTAAATACGTATGTGCCGTCAATTTTAAAGACGGTTAAGGCTTAGGACAGGTAAGGAAGTTCGAACATAATTAATTATTTGTTTAATATTATTGTTTAACTTAAGAAGAAATGTCGTTTACTTGCTTTATAGGCAATAAATAGCCTCATTTGAATATCATTTACGTTGATCGCTGCACCAGAAACAGAGTATTCGAAATTGGCTTGATTTGTCCTTGGTCTTAAAAAAGATCAGTCTTTTGTCACGAAATGTATATCTTAAAAAAAGATGGGAAAAAGTTGTAGCCTCTTACGGCCATTACTTCAATAAATTTACGGAATCGTTGATGCCCTCCACAGACATTTACAGCCGTATTCACAATAAAAAGTTAGCCAAATGTTGTACACTACCTACAGCGAGCTGCAGAGTTAATTCAAAACGAACTTTTCTCCATCTGCCAACTTTTAATAAATCAACTCTGAAGGATTATAATCATAATTTTGTTTTACCTGCACATATAAAAATTTTAAAAAATTTTTAAAATTAAAATTAAATTTAGTAAAACACAGTTAATTAAAAAAAACCAACAAAATTGCACAAGTTGGCAAAGGCTTGGGAGCTCGTTAACAAGAGTTTAGCAAATCATTAGCCAGAGTTTGGTTAGTGTATTATGAATAAACTTTTGCTAACTTTATGCCAAATTTTCATTATGAAAACGGCTGTTAGAATATTGCAGAAGCGGCTCTATACACACGAAAAAAGTCCATTTAAAATCGTCGAAAACAAGGTGGATTTTTCATTTTGCGGTAGCGATTTTATTTATAAAGTTACTTAATGTAATTCTTGCGATAACATTTTTTTTCTCTTAAAATAACTATAATTTATGATAATTTAACATTCTAGTAAAGTTAGGGCAAAATGACACTGATATCTAAAATAACACTACAAATCACATTGAATGAAAGTTATTTCAAGTTGAAACAACGTGAATTTCATTTAGACACAATCAGATTTGGGTGTGAAATAACAGAAACTACATATGTAAATATTAAAAAATAATTCCGAGCAGTTACCTGCAGAACCAGAGAGAAAGAGAGGGAGAATATTATTATTTATTTTCCTGTTACACATGTTTGATTTTTTTTATTCCTCTTTGATAACAAAAGAACTCACAATTCAACAAACAACAAAGTCATCATTCTACCTTGGAAATTTGATGTAAATAATTTTAATAAAAAAGATTAATGTTTTTCAACTTTCCGCCATGTTTATTTTACATTAGTATTTTGTTATGTGTGTATGAGATCAAGGGAGATCGATCGAATAGTATTCGACCGGGTTTACCCGGTTATTTAAGTTTTTCCCAAGTCGAATATTTAAAAATGTAAAATTTTCGAATATTTAAATAAAATAAACCGGTTATTTTAGTAATGTGTAATTTATTTATGTTTTCCTTACTTTTGTTATAAATGTACCCGTAATTTAAAGGCGACCGTACACGACACGTATTTGTCATCTGACCAAATTTCAATTAGAGCGTGCTCTATTTTCTTCTAACAAACCATCTGACATCAGAAATATATGCCGGGAAGAAACCGGCGTCCACTATTGACGGAATTATTAGCCGGCTGAAGTTAATATTTTACAATACCAATATATGATAATTTCACCATTGAATAGAAATTATGTACATATATTAAGAACAAACGTTTCATTATAATATCCTTAATTGGTATATTCCAATTAAAAGAAGAAAATGTTTAGATGGCTGAACTCTTTTACGGCGCAAACAAAAATTTTTATGACGGCCGTACGCTATTTTGAAAGCGAAAACTACTTTGGTTTTTGCAATAACTTTGCGAAAAGAAAAAAATCAAGATAAAAACGTCGAAAACAAGGTTGATTTAAAATTTTTCGGTGGTGATTTTGCTTCATACGTTTTTCATGTTAATTCAACCTGATTTTATAATTACTTGCGAACAACATTTTTTTCTTTTAAAATAACTATTATTCATGTTAATTTAACATTGCAGTAAAGTTAGAGCAAAATGTCTTTTATATTGAAATAACAATCCGAATCACGTTGAATGAGAGTTATTTCAAGTTGAAACAATGTGAATTTCTTGTAGAAACAAATTGGTTTGAGTGTGATTTACCAGTTTAAAGAAGCTTTGGAGACAATATATGCATTTATTTAAGAATAATTCAATACACTTATCCCTGTAACACACGCTTTTCTTATTTTGTATTCTCCTATGTCAACAGAAGCATCAGCGGAATCGCCCGATATGGTTTTCCTCATCATTCTTCTTTGAAATCTCAATGTACTAGTTAACTAAATAATTTGAATTATAAGAATACGGGAATTGCCTTCTTTCTATAACATATTTTAAACATGAAAATAACAAAATGTACATACTTTAGTATGTATGCATGTTAATTTAACAAGATAAACTTTTGATTTTAATATAAGGCAGGTTTTAATGGATTTAATATTGAACAATGTTATTTTAACAGTGAATAAACGTGATTTAAAGTAACTTTAAGACTTTTTTTTCAAATTAATATGAAATAATGATAAATTTAAATAAAGGGCATACTTTTGCTGAAATTTACTATGATTCTCAATCAATATTTCGCCATTTTATTTAAACATTGGTATTTTTTCTGTGTGTACATGTAATTGGTTGCGATTTAGACTGCGGTTAATTATTGGCCGACCATCAGCAAGTTTTATACTTTTATATCTAATCATAAGAAACAGGGCTATGAAGTTGGAGGCGAAGACGGAATCGAAATACCCAAACTCGCGATTTTGACTCCAAAATTTTTCGGTTTTAAAAAATAAAAATTCCTTGAAATTGGCGATGCAATATTTAATATATCGATTTAAAATTTTTTAAGAATAATTTCCTTGCATTTAAAAGGTGGTGCATTAAAAAAAGAGCTTAAAGTCTAATAAGGACCAGTTTTAAATACACTTAGCATCAGTAAAAAAGTCGGAGTAGTTGTCGAAGTCGGAGTCAGGCTTAAAAAATTTCAGCGGTTGGAGTCGGAGTTATAATTATTTTTTGACGATTTTAAAACCCTGTTAAGAATCTTAATTGTTATGATTTCCCAGTGTAGGATTTTGATGGGACCTTTGGTAAATTAATGTGGTTTCAACTCTTATGAAACTCTGATAGATCATTTTACTTTGATATATAATATATATCATCATATAAGCAGATACTAAAAATATTTCTTCCAAAAAAAAAAAATCAAACAAAAACGCACAAACAAACTAAAATAACATTATTTGTTATGGCTTAAGGGTACTAAAATGTTTCCGATAGTGGACTTTATACTTGTCGTATGGTAAGGTATTCGTAATTTACCAATATGATTTCTGGCATTAAATAAAACACTATGACACACCAATAGCTGGAACAACAGCTTTATTCGTTCTTCCACTGGTACCTATATTGTACTTTTCTTTTGAGTTGTTCGAACGTTAGCATATTATACAACAAATGGAAATACAGACAGACATGGCTGAGACGATTTAGAATTACTCATGGACCCAAGATATAAATAAATATGTACGCTAGGCAGTCTTAGATGAATATTGAAAAAGTTTAACAAGGAATGACACACTAACAACACCCCTATTACTCAGTAGTGGTGGAGAGTATTAACAATGTTTTAAAATAATCACTCAAAGGTTCCAAAATTCCCGTATGTTGGAGTTAGACACCTAAGGTTTTTAAAAAACTTGCCAAGTTTTAACATATAAATAGGCCAATTAAAATAAAGTATCTTTTCTAAAAATTATAATTAAAAAAAGAGAGTAAATTTTTAGAAAAAAGTACCTTTTAAAAAAGTACCTCTTTAGAAAATCGTCAGCTTATTATTGAATTGGCGCATATTATGGTGAAATTAGCATGATATGCGCCAAACCAATAATGAGCTGACGAAATGTAATTTTTTAGAAAAAATTATCTCTTTTGTAAATGTGCCTTTAAAAAAAAAACCAATCTAGAAAAATATATTTACGAAAAAATACACATCCTATAGAAATGTTCCCTTTTTACAATAATGTATGAATTTAAAAAACAATCACTTTTTTTTTAATTTTGACACTTAGTGTGCATGTAACTTTATTTAAAAAAAACTACAAAACTCATGATGCAAAAATTTCTCTTTACAATTCATATTGTATGTAATATGTTTGTGAGTCGCTATAGTTACCTTAAGCACAAAGTACTTTGGTGAAAGCATAAAAATACGCTTGTTAAAAAAGGAACCCGTCATTCTGCAACATACTATGAAAAAATATTAAGTGGCTGCCCACTAAAGTTTGAAAGTTAAATGGCATAAAACTAACACGTTTATTTTCAAGCGAATATAAAATTTCCAAATGAACTCCACTCAAAAAGAAGAGTAAACAATTTTGTTTCGAAGTTTTTTTTTTGTTGAGACGACTAGTGCGAATGCTGTAATAATAAAAGTAAGAACGTATTATAGCTGGTCAAGCCTGACCATATGATACCCTACACTAGAGTATTGAAATCGAAAGTTTACTCTATTTGAGACCCATGGGCAATCCTGCCCTGGTAAAACAAAATTATGGCATGAGGTTAAGATTCATGTTAAAGTTCTTTGTGCCAAATATAATTTAGATATCTTCATCTGTATGGGATTTATTTACCTTGAAGTTATTTTAGGAAAGGGCATAATTTTGGACCTATGGATCTAGCAGCATGGCTATCGTACAAGTCGCCAATTTGTATGTCAATACAAACAATTACATAGAATTATGGCATTAAAAGCTATTGTCAGGAGAATTTTTTGTATGGGAGCTACGGTCACCTGCGGACCGATTCCAATAAAGTTTGTTTAGATGATTATAACTGTAACAAAATTAGTTTGGACCAAATTACCTCTGAATAGCAACATAATAAGATGGCTAACGGGTACAACGACTTTATACTTTCCAATAGGCGTGGTCCTTGTTACAATTTATTTTTTTTAATTCTCGATGCTTATCCCCGCGAAGCTCTACGCTTTTCTGTAGGAAAGAAACCAGAGTCTCTGATAGACTAGCTCACTACTAGCTAGCATACCGGGGCACTCAGCTCAGCTGAAACTTGTGTCTTGTATCAGTCTTCTGCAAATACAGTTGTTTTATTGTTCACAAAGTGCCTAGATTTAAAAACCATATCGTTTGCTTTGAAAATGTGTATACAACAATACTCTTGTTAGTATATTTGCGCATACTGAGTCCGCCAATAATCTCCAAGTAACGCTGAATTACATATGATGGGCCACTGGACTGTGATGGATAAAAAGGCAAGATGAAAGCTACCAAATTGGTTTGGACAAACAAGAATGTTCTGCACAGAAGGTAAGGGTTCTACCGCGGAAAAAATGGTTTTATAATTATCATCACAATTGATTATTTTCGTTATCCTTTTTGCTTTTGACAATTTAATGTACTAATTATACCCACACTACAAAAGTGAATAGGATATTGTGCATTTGTGCAAATGTGTGTAAAATTTTAAAAAAATTGGTCGATCGGTTCAGAATCTTTATGTGAGGGTTTATTGCAAATTTCTTTTTGTTTTCAATAAAAATTTCTTACACGTAATTTTGGTTTCATATTTATTTGGTTTCATATTTATTTAGCTAATGCAAATTGTTAAATCAAATCTTATTAGAATATCTTAATTGCCGACTGCGTGAGCGACCACATTTCCCTAAAAAACAGGTTAAATCTACAATTGCAAAATAAAAAATACAAAGTTTTTAAAACCATCTTCAGACTGTTGAGTAAATGTTATAAATTCACCCTAAAAAAACTGTTACAAACACACCAAACAATAAAACTAGAAAAATTTTTGCTACACTTATAATAAGCACATTGTGCTATTTCAAGCAAAAATAAAATAAAATTATAGAAAAAAAATTCTGCAAATCTGTGAAAAAAAAATTATTATTTATTTTATATACCACTGCTATACTCGAGAAAAAGGCCAGTAAAACTTTTATGCAAAAATACAACTTGAAAAATAAACAGAATTGAAATGAAATGAAATTTTCCAGCAAGAGAAGAATAAAATGAGAAAGTTTTTTTTTTTCTTTAATCTGGATAACATCTATGACAAAATAATAAAAAGTATTTCATAGAAAAATGCAAGAAGACCTCGCATTAGCAGAAAAAAAGGAAATCGTATAAAAATGAGGTTTTAGAACGCCTATTTTTAGACTTTAGTTTCTAAAGTATCCGCAAGTACCTCCAACGTAACTATTTTTAAGAAAATGTTTAACATATTATTATATTATGGTTGAATTAGTCCTCCTTCAAGAAGCCACAACCATATTGTAGTTGCCTCTAAATAAGACAATAATTTGTTTTAAAATTAACAATAGCATTTTCCTCTTTTCAAAAAGCAACATGCTATGGTTGACAACCAACCATGCTGTTAAAGGTGTTGAACTGGTTTTAGTTATTTTTAATCATAACATGTTCGGAGACAACCATAATATGGTTTTGGCATCTTAATGGAGGACTAATTCAACTTTGATATGGTTGTCGGTGACAATAATATTGTTAAATTAACCATAATATGTTTAACATTTTCTTTAAGACTAGTTTTGTTGGAGGTGACCATATTTAAACATGTTATTTCTCTGGGTGCCAAAGCAAAAGTAACATCCTCGAAATATGGAAGAAAAATTGATGTCCTTGAAACAGTTTCATTGCAAAATAGCTTTTGAGGAGTTAATGCTACTCTTTAAAAAAAGAGTTAAACTCCCCAATAATGAATTTGCATAGGAAGAAAAAATATATCGAGACTTTAATTAAAAAAAAGGAGTTTTTGGTTTCTACTACTAGCGGTAGTTGTTTATTCACTGGGGAATTTTTAGTTCTTAACTGCTTGTCTTCTATATTTGTAGCATAACTACCCTCTGTTCTCAAATACTTGATAAAGTGCTCGAAAAATAGCCGTTCGCAAGACTATTTGCTCCAAACACTGAACTCAGCTGTTTTTTAAATATTAATTTGACTTTTATTTATTCATTTAATAAAATCCACGAAAGTCTAATTCCATTATAAACAATTCATAAAAATGACCATAAATATGAAACTTTAATACTATAAACAACAATTTTATGGCCTTGTAAATTGTTAAAATTCTCTTCTTTTATTACAACTTTTTTGGCTTTTAATTTTTATTTCAAATAAAATAAAACAAAAGAAAACAAAACCTAAAAATACTAAATGAAAAATGTTAAGGAAGGGCAACACCAGTATTGCGGTCTACTATCATTGACTTTTACAAATTGTATTCTAGCTCACTCAGATACTCGTTCGTATTGCTTACCAGGACACACTTAACAAATATTTACAGCCCAACATTTAACCATTTTTTTTTTTAGATTTTACACAATCTACGCTACATCAAACAGCATTAACAAGTTTACTTAATACATAAATAAATAAGGCACATTGATGAAAATTATGGTTAAATAATTTTTGTATTTTTGGTGAAATATTAGTTTAGTGTGAACATACCTTTATCTACACCTTTGACTTGTTGTCTTCATACTAGTGCTGGGAAACTATCGATATTAATCGATAGTTCAGATTTCACTGTCGATATTACTATCGCCTGAATGCTTGTACTTAAGCAGGAAAACTTTAACTAGTTTTTTTTATCAGGCTACAGTTCGTTGTTTTTATCATTTTATTGAACGTATGTGACGTATGTACGTATGCACGTTATTTTATATGACAGTTTTTCAAAATTGTGCTGCTGATAAGCATATTTCTGAAGGAACGGAATATAAGATATTTTATTGCAACTTGAGATAATTTTCTAAATTGGTTTTGATTCTCAGCCCAAAATCTAGCGGACTTTTTCGGGTTTTTTCACGATTCACGTCTAGATATCTCAGAGAGGGAACAAGATATTACAATGGTGAAACATTTATTTTAAAGGTAATTGGTAGAACTTTGTAACGACATTATGAATATATATTAATTCACGCAGCTGTAGCGTCTCGAAAACGTATTTAAACTTTAAGCGAAGATATCGCGAAAACCTGGTCACCCGGCTCTAGTTTGTTCCTCGTTCCCCAGCATAAGAAATACAAATAAACCTTTTGCCGAGTTCGCCGCGAACAACAAACACTGAAATTTTGTTTCTTTACTGCCTGTTCAATAATTCAAAATCGTTGAACAGGCAGGTAAGTTTAAATATTTTTATCAAGCCACTTTTAAACTTTAAAGCATGAAAATATTTTACAAATTAAGTTTTTTTCTGCAGAACTTTAACAGTAACTCTCAAGTTTTTGTCAGATTCAAAACAAATTGTACAATGTTTTTTGATTTTTCTTAATGTTATTCTTGTGTTATTATTAAAATACCTGAAAAACCTAATGAATATAATAATAATAAAATGTAAAAAATTAGGAAATGCAAACACCTCGCAATGGCATCAAATAAACTATTGTTGTTTTTAACAATACTCTTTTTAAGATTAATAAAACTCAAACGGCCCTGACTAGCCAAACATTTTAAATAAACTTTTTATCGATTCTGATTTTTGCATCAACTGTACGATCAAAATTCTGCGATCTGAAAATTTTGTCCAGCGTTATTCACGCTGTTGTTCGCAACTCAAATTGAGAACACATAACAGAGTTACGGAAACCTACTCATTTGCCTTTTTCGGACAGAAATGTTTATCTGGAGATTCAAAATGATGCTACAGTGCATACGATGTGATAATTAAAACTAGTAAATTTGCTACTTTTCGAGATATTTGGATGATGGTGAATGAGAATTTACGCCAGAGCGAAAAACCTTCTTTGGCTTGCGGTGAATTAAACTCTACATGGAAAGTATAGGAGAAAAAACGCTTTTAGATCTGGGTTTTCCATACAAAAACTCAGGAACAAATGTAACTACTGGCAATTGTTTCCTTATCTCCCAATCATAAGTCTAATCTGCAATACAGAGTGTGCTTGGGAAAGATTTTGAAGGCAAACATTTCCGGTTTGCAAAAAAAAATAATAAAATCGACCGTATGCCCATAGTAGCGAGTTGCCACAACGTATGCTAGCAACAACGTATGAAGGAAAGAAAAACACGTAAAGCATGCAGCAGATGTTCCAAACCAATTGGTAAAAGGCATTTAAAAAATTTTCCAATATGCACAAATTGTTTGATTTTCTCTTACAGCATAAAATTTTCAATCTAAACAATTCATAACAACTTTCGTAAATTTTATTTTAGCAATATTTCACTAAAAATATATGTACTTGCAAAATCGTTTTGTGATATTTAATGTGTGAAGGTACCCAGGTACCTTACCATACCATTAGCGGCGTACGCCCTTTCAAAATTACTGTTAAGATAAAAAAAATTGATTATTTAAAGTTTATATCTAGGAGTTCTCAAGAGGTTTCAACTAATATGGACCATCTGTTACTAAAAAAAAATTTAAATGAAATCGGCAGAGGTAACCGGGTACCTTTCCATTCATATAAGGGTAAAGCCTTCATGCTTGACTTGCATCAATGTGATGCATCAATGTGATGCATCAATGAAGAGCGCAGAGCAATATTTTTATTTTCTTCAAAAGCTTTTCTAATGACGTTTGCTAGGGGATGTGTTTGTTTGCTTGTACTTTTTTTATAAGTCCAAATTGATGATTTGGAATTACATTAAAAGCAAGCTTTTTATTAAAAAAAAAACTCAACATTATTTGTAGAAATTATCGGGGTTGATATATTTTGTATCAGTTGACACAATGACAAGGCCAAAAACACAGCTTAACCTTAAACAGTGCAATATTTGTTCAAGTCTCCTGAAAGCTATCAATTAATTTGGAAACTTTGGCTCTTGCCGTACTCCAGATAAACAAAAACCTTTAATGTCTTTGTATGGGAAGTGTCACACACTTGTCCATCTCGCCAGGATCATTTCCAAACAATTTCGGACTAGATGCGACATAAATGTATGACAACCTAGCCCCCATCATAGCTGGGATCTTCGGAAAACACAAACGACAAACATACGGACACAAAGACGGGCATCGTCAAGTTACATTTCCAACTTATAAGGACCCAGAATTAACACACTTTAAAGGGTCTAACATCAATATTGTAGAAATTACAAACGGACTGACAAACTTATATATCCCCTTTCCACCTGTGGTGAAGGGTATAATTGAGAAAAACATAGAAAATTCCAGCAAAAACAAATAACCTGCCTTTATAAATTTTAAATGTTTGAAGAAAAAACATCGTGTTTGACCTGTAAAAGCAAACAATTTCCTGAAAATTAGATTAAAAAGAGAAGTACCTTGCAACACGAAAGATGCTACTGAAGAGTAAGTCATTTGTAAGCTGATTACCCCATATTTTTTTAAGGTGCCTGTTTATTATTATTACTCTGTTTATTTGATTTACTTTATTACCTGGTTTTATTGTATTGAAGTTGTTGCCATAGACTTTCTTCTTTTCTGCTGTGGTGTAATTCTAGGGGGGCTTAGTTTGGTATTTTACTTGTTTTCAGACAATTCCATGGGGTTGTTAAGTATTAAATGTTTTATTGAATATTGAACGCGGTATTGCTTTTTTTTGTGCAAAATTCTAAAGCGTATCACTTCATGTTTAAACAGTGGGTTTAAGGACCAAAATCCTCCAATCCGTTTATGGAATTTTATGCTAAAAAAGCATAAACAATAAATTTTGTGGATAAAAATATTATGGTTTCTTGGTATTTCTGTTATTTTTGGTTTTATTTTTGTAAATTTATTTTTGAATTTTATTAAATTTAGCTTACTCAAGTATATTTCTTTTATTTCTTTTTTTAAAGAGCAATTAATATAAATTTTATTACGCGGGTTCTTCTTACATTTTTTGGATTTTTTTTTGTGAGCAAGTGTGTTCTTTGGCACTCAAAAGAAAAATCAATTCATCCGTACTTAAATCAATCCGAAGCGGAATTAATAGTACGGTGAGCATGGATTTTTTGAATCAAATACAGAAAGATGGATTCAAGTGCGGATTTTCAATTGCAAAATACTTTAATTATCCCGATTTCGTACTTCAAATAATCTGAAAATTAGATTGATTTAAGTAAAGCTAACATTGAATCAAACTCAAAATTCGCTTGTTTCAAATATTATAAAGTTTATTTTACAATGATTACCTTAACCGTTTTACACCTTACAGAATGATAAAACACCAACATCATGCCCGATATGGTTTTTACTTTAGAAATCTTATGTACATATTTAACCAAAAATATAAACTAAATGAGAAGCAAGAGTTCAAATTTACTTTTTTTACCCTTCGTGGTACTTATGAATCTGGCTAGAACTTTTTCAATGTGTGTATAGAAAATCAAAACATGCGTAAGCCGGAGGGATAAACATGAAAATAATATATGTAATTCTTCTTGTTCTGGTTAGTAAAAAATATTAAAAACACAGACGTATGCACGCATAAAGCTAAAGGTCCACACCATGCGTTCATGCGTAGATGCGTATGATAATTTTTGTGCATTTTATGCCTTTCTAAATTCAAGTTACATGCATTATTTTTTTTTTTTTTGTTCAGCTGTTGTGTTAAAATTGTTATCAAATAAAAAAAAATTTGGCAAAATTAAATTGAGATTTAAAAAGAATTTGGAATTCATACATACATATGTAAGGAGTAAGCTTTTATTGTATAAATATTCGTTATTTTTCTTAGCATAAGCTTCTGCTTCATATAAATTGTTTTTTAAAATAAAACTTAACCCAACAGAGATGCCACTTAGGGCTCAAAAATCAGAGCAAGTTAAATTCTTTGTTTCGGTTTAAAATGTATTTAAACCAAAAAATCTATAAATCACTAAACATATAAACCACCTTTAAATGCATAAAATTGGGCGTTTAAACTACCAATACAGACCATATGAATTTAACAAGATTAATCGTAGTGCTGCCACATGTTAGTTTTGTAACAACACATAATACATGGGACACTGATTTAAAGTTGTTGAGTTTAAGCTACATCTATGTATATTTAAGTTTAGTTCAACTAAACCAGCGTTTAAACCATCAGTGATTTTTTTAGCCATTATAACTTTAAAGTAATCGATTAATAGAATACAAATCGATAAATAGAATACAAAATATAAAAATTGTATTTTAAATTTATTTAAATGTATTTTTTTCTTACAAGTTATTGCAACCCTTTTAACGAACGCATTTTCTTTTATTCAAAACTTTTTGTTTGCGCCGTGTACAGGTAGGGAACATGGAACGTGTGTCTACCCTTGCTGCAATGGTGTGGCAACATGCGAGTGGAGCGATTTTGACAGCTAACATCTTATATGTTTTTTTTTTTAATTTTACTCATTTCCATTTTGTACATTGAGCCAAAAGCAATTAAATTTTAAAAAAAAATCAATAGTAGGGCACAAGTTAAAAAAATCATAAAATTGTATCAATATAGAATATTGCAAGTGCCTGTTTTGTGCATTATAAACCTACCAACTTAACAATAAAAATAAAGTGGAAACTTACATAACATTGAAAATAAAATACGATGTCTTATCCATGGCTATCAAAAACAGCTGACATTTTTTCACCACTCATGCGACGATACAGGTTTGCATTCTAGGCGTTTAGTGGTGTAACTTGTCGCATCCAATTACGCTGATTCTACTTTTTTTTCAGATGCATCAACAGGATAGACGCATAAACGCATGGTGTTGACCTTCAGCTTACAGAATGCAATGCTGAGAGATGAGACTAAAGCAGACCATACACGATTCAATTCAATTGTCAACTGAGTCGGTTGTTGTCCAAATCAAAGCGTGTATGGCCTTGTCAGTTGATTAGTTTGACAGTTGTCAAACGATTTTGTCAAAAAGATTTTGATTTTTTCAAGTTGACTCCAAGTCTTTCAATTCGATTTTACTGTGTGTGCTTAAGTCTCTTGATCAGCTGTCAAAATTTATATATGTAATTTTTTTTTTGCAAAGAAAAAGTGAAATATTTTTAAAATTGTCTTTAATTTCAATAAAATTTTAAATAAAAAAATGACATTGGTGGCAAACATGGATACTTGGAGAGAAAATAAATTTTTGTAAAATTGTAAAAAAATCTAAATTTGACAGTTGAATTAAAATCTTTCAATTCAGTTGAAGAAGTGTGTGGCCAAGTATCAATTCAGTTGAAAGACTCAGTTGACAATTGAATTGAAAAGTGTATGGGGCGCATAACACTCAATTTACATGAGGTATTTTACGATGCCGCTTTTTCGACGTCTCTTTTTGTTTGTGGGCAAACGGTGTAGAGAAGAAAGAGAGACTCGGTTTGTGTTTTTCATGTCGTTTTTTATATTTCTCTTTAAACTTTTTCTTGTTACGTTTTATTCTATTTCCTACTTTGAAGTGTGAGGATGAAAATAAAGTGAGACGTCATACAGAAATTTTATCAATAAAAAAATTTTGTATTCCCGATAATAACTTCGATAAATTTTAATTTTATTTTTGGAAAATTTGTTTTTCTACCCACACCATCAAAGGTAGAAAGTGTATTATGCGTTTGTGCTGAACAAGAATCGTGCTTATTATAAATTGTAAGAATTGTCCCAAATTACTAATTACCCTCCTACAAAAATCTTTCCGGAATATAAGTTTGTGCCCAGTAGCCATCAAATTACATTGGTATTTACATTAAATTTTACCCATAAATATTTTATTGTAACCTTAATAATTGTACCAAAACGCATTGGAATCGATCCATACACATACCATAAGTGATATAATTTCCTTAGAAATGTTTGTATTAATATAAAATTTGGCAACGGTAACTTTTATAACACTATGTGAACTTCGTATTGGTACCGTATTGGTACGTCCATTTTAACAATAGGAACCCATATAAACCTTCTCCCTATAATCACTTTAAGACGAAAAAAATCTCATTAAGATGGAGATATCTAGAAAAAATTCGTCACAGATAAGTTTTACTTCAATCTTAACCTCATTACAGAAATTCGTGATTGCCTATGATCAATAGTTTTATTTATAACACATATCAGTACAATGGAATAAATGTAAATTGGTATATATTTTTCTTTTTGACAGAGTCGTTGTGTTTTTACAGGATGTTATGCGTTTGTGCTGAGTAAAAAATTTTGCCTATTTCAAATAGTGAAAATCGGACTATAATTTCACATAGCCCTCATACAAAATTCTCTCCGGAATAAAGTTTTGTACCGTCTAATTATGTTGTTGTTTAGACTGAACTCGACTCGAAATTTATTGTCCATATTTGCCATAGCTTCCATAAAAAAACCACTCCCGAAAATAGCTTTTAATGCAGTAAGCATTTCGAAAATTACGTGGTATTGAATTTAAGCCACACTTAAAATAAACATCTAAGATGTCAGTATCATCATTCGATTTGTTGAGGACTGCATTACATATGTATATGGTAATATTGGGGAATGTTTTGTCCGAAGCCTATCAACCCCATCGTCTATGAACCACGGCAAGGCATTTTGTATAAAACATTGTCACTTTAAATTTTAAATTATATCATACAATTATAAATTTAGTAAACATATACTTGCTAAAATCAGGCTTAAACTTATTAACACCAAACACTAATTAATTTAAAGAAACACCAAAAAATATTTAAAAAAAATTGTAAAGCGCCACCGAATTGTTTTAAAAAAATTATAATACACCCATTCTTTACATTGTAACCATACTAATAATGTAATATTGATGATGATGATGATGATGATGATATAAAATGTATTCAAATACAATATGGAAATTTATTTCTCATGGTGAGTAACATTTATTATATAAATTTGCATATTAATCGAATGTTTATTCTAAGCCAAATTACAATTTATAAAGCTGTCATACTTCAATAGAAAATATTGAAGCAAAAAGACCCGTTTTCACAACTTTCCGATAGCTAAAGGTAGGATTTCATCGGCCGTATAAAAAGTTTTCCAATATAACAACTTTACTTTAACTTTACTTTAACTTACCTTAATCTACTTTATCGCTCACTTAAGGTTAAAGTAAAGTTTTAATAATGGAACACTTTTAACAAGGCCGATAAAATCCTTCCTTTAGCTATTGGTAAGTTGTGAAAACGGTCCTAAGACTATTAAAGTATAAAAGCATTATAAATTGTAATTTGACTTAGAATACACATTCGATTAAAATGAAAATTTATATTATAAAATGTAATAACATACTACGCAAAACATATAACAACATTATTAGATACGTATACGGTTTACGCAAATATGAACACATATCGTCATTTTCAATTAAACTTTACAAAATATCTTTTAAAAATTTTATGGATATGAAAATACTTGTCATGATGCACAAAATCATATATACAAAGGAACCATCTTATTTATATAATCGCATAGTATTTGCAAGGTCCAATAGAGGAAACAAACTTATTCCATGTAGTCATCGTAGCCTTGTCTCTGAGTACCAATTTTTCGTATATTCTATCCGTCCTTGGAACTCACTTCCTAATTCTCTCCAAACAAACAACAACGCTAGAGATTTTAAAAAAGTTTTACTTGCACCTTTTACTTAAAAAACCATTAATTTTAATTATTCCCAATAATATATATTTTGTATGTCTACTATATTATAATAATTAGTAAACATTGTATTGTTATTTATAATTTTTAATTATTGTATAATGTATTATCTACTACACAATCTACTTTTTTATAACAAACTTAATTCGCATACTATAATTATAAGATCTAAATCTTGTTGTATGCGATATACAAATAAATAAATAAATAAATAAATAAAATTGTATGTCATATTTAAATATGAGGAAAAAAGTAATTTTGGCAGGACGTACTAGAAACGTTGGGAAATTCTCTTCCTCTGTTTGCTTTTTTTTTATTGTTTAAAAGTTTACGAGAAAAAGGCTAATTTGTTTATAATTTCAGATAACAGAGGTAATGCCGGATAATAGAGGTAATTTATGCTAAAACAAATTTTATTTTCTGGTTAATTGAATTACGAATAATCAAGGCCCCACTGTACATAAAAAAGACATCAAACCAAAAAATCATTGCATAAACGCAAATGGATTTTTGTAGTTGCATCAAAAGGGAATCAAGAAAAAACGGTGAGTGTAATAAAGTTTATAAGATTAAAACACTCACTTTGTAATTTTCCTCTCAGAGTGGCACTACCAACGAAAAGTCTAATCTTTTTTTTTGATTTAAGAATTTTCGGGATTGATTGTCGAAAGTAATCCCATTTAGGATTGATTTGAGAAAATTTTAGTGTTATTTGTACTTGAATTTTTGAATACGACTTGTTCTTAAAGTAATCATAAAAAAACTTGATTTATCCCGAGTGTTTTCTTTCTGTATACCCGAACAATTATAGTAGAGAGGGCATTATGCGTTTGTAGTGATCTGTGTAACAGCTAAAAATATTAGTCCTATAACTAACCTTTAATATACCGATCAATTCATAATCACTTGCTGAATCGATGTTACAATTGGGTTCTGTCTTTTCGGGTGGCTGTTTTTTATTTTTAAATTTGGTGTGCAGATTAGTCGATGCAATTTGATACGTAAGGTCTAACTGCCACAAGAACCAAGACTTACTTAAATGGCGAGAATCGGTCCATAGCTTTACAAAGGTCTCATACAAATTTCTTTCTGAACTATAGCCTTTGTGTCAATTATATTTGTATTAATATTAAGTAAACATATTTTATTGCTATCTTGGTCATCCTACCAAATTGTTTATTGAGTCGGTCCACATGTAACCGTGTCTCCAATATAAATTCCACTCTCAAACATTGCTTTTAGTATTTTGACTTCCTTTTAAAAATTGGTGTTGATGTAAGGTAAATGGACGATAACTGCTATAATAACTTTTCTAACACGATTTTGTGCCAGTAGGTCCAGAGTGGACCACACTTAACCCTCGCTTAAACCTGGCCGGCTACTGCTTGCCAAATCGACGACGCTCATTTACTCTTTATTAATTTAATTTAGTGCAAAAATTTTAGTTGCACTCAAATGAGTGAAGAAAAAAAGTTTCAATAAACCGACGAATGCTTTTTTTAACCGTTAATCGAGCTTTGTATCAAAAATGATACATATCGTTTTTTGCGTCAACATAACTTTATTCCAAAAAATTAGGGACGCCACATCTATTGAGACTTTGTCAACATTGTTCTTACCGTTATTTTAAACAACAATTTAAAAAAAAATGCAAGAAGGCGAAGAGAAATTCCAAAAATTCATAATTCTAGCTATGTATAATTTTTGATACATACTGCATTTTGTGCTGTTGTTCATATCATTTGTAAGGTGGTTTCCAGATTTTTGAGTTTTTTCTAGTTATTCAATAAGAAATTATTTTTATCTGTGAAAGTTACCAGCAATATAACAGTGCGTATCGAAAATAATGTCTTATCCACGCTTTTTGTCCTTGGAAGAACTTGTGAATGAAGTAATGGATGAGAGTGAAGTGGATGAAGATATTTCTAATCTTGATGTTCCTTATCCTGATGTTTCTGGTCCTGATGATTTTGTCGCAAGGAAGAAGAGAATATCAGCACAGATTCAGATAACAGTTTCGACATTCATACACATGGTGACCCGTCGTATACTGCCAAGTGTAAATTATCTCAGAATTGAGTTTTTGTTGTTTAGGTTTTACAGGATTTGCATCCAGACTCGTAAATAGTATTCGGGACTCATTTCTTCTAATTTTCTTACCGCAACTAACAACATTTGTAATCGATTACATGAACAAATATGGAAAGCATTTACATGCTTCCAGTCATATTGAAATTGACGAGGATCTATTTTATGCTTATTTGGCAGCATTATTGTTAGCCGGAGTATACAAGTAAGTAACATTAGAGATACAAATTTATTCTATGAATATTATGGACGACCAATATTTGATGATGTGCTTACTAGACGTGCCCAGAGAAGTGATAACAAGCTGGCGCCAATTAGGAACCTTAAGGAAAAATGGTCTGGAAGACATTCTGCATTCTATAATCCTAATGATTGTGTTACTGTAGACGAACAACAAGGCCATTGTAAATTTCGTCACTATTTTCCATCGAAACCGGAGAGATATGGTTTAAAATTCTGGCTAATTGTTGATTCACGTACAGGATTTGTGTGGAAAATACAGCCTTACTTGGGCAAAGCTGTATCTGGGAATTCTGAGCGAAATCAAGGAGAACGGGTTGTTCTTGATTTAGTCGACGGACTAAAAGGGCTCAATATAACCATGGACAACTTTTTTTCATTGCACGCTCTTGGCCAAAGACTTTTATAAAGGAATTTAACATTGGTTGGAAGCATGCGCAAAAATAAAAGTTCTATTCTCCAAAGCTATTGGTATGCAAGAAAGTTCCACGGTATATTTCAACTTTCGCCTTTACTACAGACACAACTATCAATTCGTATATAAGTCACAGAGACAAATGTACTATTGCAATAAGCACAATGCATCACAAATCTAGTGTTGCGGATGATTCTAAAAAGCTGCCCGAAATAATATAACAAAATGCTGAGTTACTATAGTTGCAAACGTAAACATAATGGATGGACTATGGCTGTATTTTCCAATATAATTGATATTTCTGCATTAATTTCAGATAATATATATAACGAAATCGATCCCTATTGGATGCAAACTCGCAAACACACAAAATTAAAATGTTTTCTACATGAGCTTGCAATATCATTGGCAATACCATATATGGAAAAACGGGAGAAGGGGATGAAATTCAACTGATAATGAAGCTGGCTCATCTAAAATCTGAAACCCGAAAAATCTCCAAAGATAAAACTTGCTAGATGCCAAAAGTGCTATTATTTAGGGAAAACAAGAATAGATGCGCATCGTCAACCTATTTCTACTGTCAAAATCCATGCTGCAACGAAACACATGCTAACAACATTTGCGTGGATTGCATTAACACGACGTAGAAGTGTAACAATGTGAACGAGTTTTCAGAATATGCATCAATATCAATAAATATATTAAAACTTTTGAATAAATGGTTTATTATGTAAATTATTTCCAATCCACTGTAGGATGTAGCACAATCGATACATAGATAGAATTATGAATTATTTTTAAGCTCGATCTACGGTTAAATCAAACTATTTTTTTTGAGTGCAAAATTTTTAACATCACTATCACTCATATTTAGTGAGGCTGCAAATTTTCAATTTATCACTCAACATCAACAATATGATTGCAATATTTTTGCACTATCACAAAGTGTAAATTAAAACAGCAAAATGAGTGCACTACCCCACAAAAAAAATTTCGTATAGATTTAGATATCTAGATAATACTCGGCAAGAATACCTCTTATATGAATCTTAACCCCATAACATAATTTTGTTTTCACAGTTATTTTTGGATATACAAAATTTATTATTAAGATTTTTCCATGACGTGCTGTATTCCCAATTTTTTATTTATTTATTAATTTAGGAAAAATTATTAATTATAATTAAATTATAATAATTAATAAAGAGGAAGGAGTTTTAGCAACTGCGGCTCTCGACTCTATGTTGGTATGTATGTACATTTTAAATAAGGTTTTGTAGGGCACTCGTCAAGAATATGGGCTATGTTGAGATGTGTGTTAAAGGTGGAACATATGTTACAGCCGTAGAGACCAGTGAGGTTTCCGACTAGCCACGGTGAACAAATCCCAGAAGGTTCCAACCCTGCTCACTGGGTACGCTGCACATAAAAAAAATAATCTACTCTATCCGCTTAACCACACATGCACCCTACAAATGATACTTCATACCTTTTTTTATATTTTCAGTAAGCGGTTGTTAAGCCGCCAGTTTGCCCGCCCTACCATGTCACAAAAAGATCCATCACCCATTTATTTGTGACACATTAAACCACCCGACTTCTCCAAACTTATCTTACCTTCATGCCATTAATCCTTTAAATTTAAGCCAAACACTTCATATCGAAATTCAATTTAAAATTTACATATTACATATTTTATTTATAATAAAACAAATTCAATTTTCTTAATATAGTTCTCTATATATCCTTGCCTTACTATTTTAAGTTTCTCAAAAAAAACAATAATTAAAAAAAATAACAACTATTACAAAAACTGAAAACTTATATATATTTAAATTCCGCAAGTACAGCAAAAGATTCATGAACTAAATTTAAAAACTATGTAAGTATTTCAACAACAATAAAACATTTATCTACACCTACAAATAAAATTCTTCCTTTCTGGTTAAACCTTTTTTTCCTAACAACTTTCTAATAAATGATATATACCTAACCTGGAGCTCCCTAAGGCTAACACTTTGTCCTTGACAACTTTCAGGACCAATAACAAAATAAAACAAAACACTAAACAAAAAGATTTATTATAAATAAAAGAATATGTTAAGCAAATAAAAAAAAATCAAAACAAATATTTTTAGGCGGTACTAATTTTTTTAAATTAATATTAAACAAAACCCTTCACTGTACTGTATAAACTATAGGAAAATTATAACACTACGCGTTTAAAATTGTAAATAAAAGAAATTAAAATTAATAAGAACTACCTTCTACACTATAAATATTAACTTCACTAATTTCTCATTTAATAAATAAAACTTTATATTATTTTCTTCTTTGTTTTTTTTTCTGTAATATTCTTTTATGATATCAATTCTTTTTTGTATAATTTCAGTAACTCTTAACTTTTTCCTTCTTTTTTTCCTAAAATTCAAATTTTAAGGAGGATTTATGTTGTTTTTCATTTTTTTTAAATGATTAAAATTAAATTTCTCCTTTTCTTTTTTATGTGTATAACTTTAGGTAATAACACCATCCATCAAAAGACTTTTCATACATAAACTTTAAAACTTTTGTTACCTGGCTGTGGTAGCAGTATTTACCTTTCGGGATCACACACTTTAACTCCAGGGAAAATTATCAACTTTCCTGCCTTTATCTGCACAGACAATTTATTCTTTCTCTCCCCAGCCAGCTAAATAAGCAAAACCATTTTCCTTATTTTATTACATTACACATTTTACCAAATAAGCCTTACGTTTTATTTTTAATTCTCAAATATTAAATCTGCACTCCCACTTTATTATTTTCCCCAGGATGAATTTTGCAAGGACTCTCAAGTAAATTTTTAACTTAGTCCTTACTCTCAAATTGCAAAAACTTTTTTTTACAACCAATTGGTTTAAAAAAACTTGCTTAAAAAAATCAAGACTTTACTTAAATTAAAAAAAACTCCACAAAAACACTGTAGGTGTGGTGTGAACACTTTGAATAAGTTTTCACATTTGATCTTCAATGCAATTTTCTCTAAATTTCTTCCCTACAGACTTTCTAAAATTGCCATAATTTCTTAGCCTTCTTAAAGGCCATGTCAGATAAAACTTCTTCGCTTTACGTGACGTTTCTAACTTTGACAGAAAAGCGTAACGCAAAAGGTGCATGTCACAATAAACACTTTGACAACACACACGAATTGTTTGTTAAAAATAAATAAATAAAAAAAATTGTACAAGCAGACTATCAAAGCGCGCAAAAAGATGAGAGTTGCCTAACTTTTCGCTTCGCTCTGCGTTAAAAGTTCTTTATGTGACATGTTTCGTATAAGTATGATTATTTCATCTTGGATGTCAAAGCGAATCTCTAACGCAATGCGAAGCAAAAGTTTTATCTGACATGGCCTTAAGTTTTCCCTCGCATCGCCATATTTTTCTTTAATTTTCTTTTTTTCTTTACCTAATTTTCTAGACTTTACATATTCAATTTTTCATATATTCTTATCTAGATTTTCATCCTAATTACTTTTCTCAAAAATGTTCTTCTCAATATGCCTGTCATGCTGACCTCTATCCAAACATTCCCTGGTTGAATCTCTACTCTACAGTTTTTCCTCTAACAGGCTCTCATGCGTAATCAGAAAGTCTAAGTTGCCCATTCATAAAATTTTTAAATTTAAAATTAACATTTTTTCTCCCAGCGTTCCACTTCAACTTGAATGAAAATGCCAACCCTGTTTTAACTATAGAGAGCATTACCGTACTCCCCTTACGTCTACTACTATGATTGACTACGCTGTAAAATGTGTAAATGAACATAGCAAGACAAAACGGACAATTAAAACTAATAATCAGACGGTCATGACGTGCAAAAAAAATACAAAACAAATAAACTTAAACAATATAAATAAATAATAAATTTAAGGCAACCTAAAATTCTGCACAACCATAATATTAGAAACCAAAAATATATGCCTAGCAGTGTCTGTGTAAAAAAAACCAACAACTAAACAAAAACTACTATGTACAACCAAATTCCCCCCAAACAAAACGCAACAAACCAAATCAAATAAAAATCTTGCCGCTAAAAAAACAACCGCAACACATACTTGAGCTTGAGTTCTTTTCAAAATATCGAGCCCTAATAGCAAAAATGATGTAACATTTTAGATTTTTGTTTTTTTATGAAAATCGACAATTTTTGATCATTTGCATCATCTCTTAAAGTCTCATATTTTTAGGAAGTTCCGTAACTAAATAAGAGCAAAAACAATTTCAAACGAAACCCCAGACTTGAAGCAAAACTATTTAAAAAAAAACCTTCTCCTGTAAAATTTAATTTTTGTTGGTTACATCATTTTTGCTATAAGGGCTCGATATGTTGATGGGAAAATTTGGAATGACTGATTCTAAGGCGAACAAAAATAAAAAGTTTCATTTCTGGAGTAGTTTTTAGAGTAAAATGGTTTGTCTCCCGTTGGGTTGATGCGTTTAAAATTGTGCTGGTAATCGGACCATTTTTGTGCCTTTGTGGATGTCACAAAGGTATTGATGGCATTGAAAATATCCCGGGTTTCGACTGTCGAATATTTATCAAAGGTCGCAGTTTAGCTTCTTCGGCGGCAGAGTCAGCGTATTCGTTTCCTATAATGCCAACATTGGAAGATACCCACATAACTTTGATGCTATTTAAGTTTTTTTTTTGCAGATATTTCTAACTTGGTTGATAATCGGTGACTCTGTAGTGAACGATTTTATTGGGTAGCCGCTAAATTTTGCTTATTTATTTCAATGAATTTTTAATTCTATAAAAATAAAAACAACAAAAAAAAACCTAATAAGTAAACGAAAGTTCCTATTCATATACCCAATGTTGCGACCACTTAATTAATCACCCATAACCATTCATAGGTTTGATAAAATAAAACAATGCATATAAACATGTTGCTATTGCAGCAGACAAGAGGTAATAACTAAATATTGATGGAATATTGTTAGTCCTAAAAATGTTCATTAATTAAAATAAGACTTACAATTGATTTTAAATTTAGTAATAAAAGAAAGGAGAAAAATTAATGGAAGAGATAAAAATAAAATTTGGTGTTACCTACAAAAATACACGTATAAGTACCTGGTATTGATCGAATACAAATAAAATCAATTTCCCTTTAACTGAATTTGAAAAGTAACCTACTAAGTTTCTACAAGCGCCATGAAGTTTTTAATTTCCTTTTAAATGAAATCAATGACGAGTTAACATTAAAATTCGGAAAACTAAAATCGTATTATATCCAAGGACATCAAAGTTTAAAAAAATATATAAAGTAATATTCTAGTTTTTTAAGTATTTCAATTATAGTTTGCAACAAGTTTTGGTAATTATTTTTAAAAAATTGCTTTAATCTTCTACATACACATGAGTTCATTGCTAATTTTCCAGCGCAGGGATCTTAACCGAAACAGACAAAACTTTTGGGGAAATTAATTCCAAAATCAGGCCCCTGAGGTCTGGCAGAAAATAAATCTTTAATCCTAGATTTAAAGAAAGATATCTCATAAAGCGTAGAAACTTCAAATCTGCTTGTATATACAACAAATTACTAGACAATTGGTAAGTGTACTGTGAGAATAACCTGTCCTTTGTGGTCAGCCAAGACTCAAAACATTTTCTATTGCAGATTACAAAGTTCAAATACACGTGACCTTAGGTAACCATATAAATACTGTTAAACCTTTATTTTGGATCTTGCGACTAGTTAGTGGAACAGGGGAGACAAGTTATACAAAAATTCTCCACAAATACACGAAACAAAAATCCTTTTAATTCTCCACGTAAATTTTATATTTAACATTTCAAAACTCCAGAAAAATCCTTCAACGGAAATCTTTGCTAAGAAGAATTCGTAACTAATACAAATTATTTAGTCAAGTGTATCCAAACTGTGTAATAACTCCAAATGCGGATTGTATCACGGTGAAAAAAGGAACTTAAATTTGTATAAGAGCTCCGAAAGGAATTTCATAGCGATCAAAATAGAAAGTAACCACTCTACCTTCCATCAAAAATTCTACCAAGATTTCACACGTCACCAACTTTGAACTAAAATTTTGGAAAAACAACAATATATTGTACACCTTTTAAGGGATACCGTAATATCAACGAAGACTACCAAAATACTAAAGTGACCTAAGTCTGTTAAGTTATGAGAGCTATCGGAATGTGTCTGTAAATATACATATGTATATTCTTTTAATTATTTGTTTTAAACAAAAAAATCAGCAAAATATAGCACCGAAAACGTGATCGAGGAGGCCTCATCGTTCAGCTGAAATGTGGTGAGTGAAAATTAAATGTAATTTATAATTATTCTTGTATATGTATATACTATTTACCCATATGTTTTCTTATATTTAATTAATATAAGAAAAAAACTGTCTATGAATAGCATCCACAAAAAATTAACGAACAATGGTCTAAAGAACTAGTAATTTTTTTTATTTATTTTCTCTTGATTCTCTTTTCTTTGCTTATCATTCTTTGTTTTGTTAAATTTTTGTTGTTGATAATTTGTACATGTAGTTCATTGATCAATAATTTCTGTGAACATACATATGTACATAAGTATTTCTACACGATGTCCAAGTTTTTCAGCATTTAAGTTTAGTTTACAACCGACTTAAATAATAGATTTTTGTTGTACTTTGCCAAATTTCGTCACACTCCATTTTGTTTTCTTTTACTTAAGCTAAATGATGAAATCATTGGTCTTAACCAACGGTCACACTTGTCAAATAATTGACGAAAAAAACGGAGCCAACGAGCAAACTAAATAATTATTTCCTTTATTTCCAATATTTATTTTGATTTTAATTCCACACCTTACAGAAAACAGTTTTTTGCTTTGTCTAGCAGTATAATAAGCTTTATTTTGTGATATTAAGAGTTTGCTTAATCTCACTTACTATCAACAAAAGTAGTGGTTACGCTTATTTGGTCAAATATTTAATAAGTGTGACCGTAGCTTTAGTTTATTCTTTATTATTAATTCTTTATATTTAAATATATTTTAATATTTTATGAGTTGCTTATAAATTTATTTATGAATGGAATAGTAGCAAATATCGTTAGTATAATTTTTTGTCTTAAGTGCAAAAAGTAGTAGAGCGTAACGTTGACGTAATCGTAAGAAAACTTTTGAAGTAAGCATATTATTAAATTTGTAGTAAAAACGTTAAAATGAATTATTAATAAAGTAGTATATTCAATATGAATTGCTGAGAACACCTTTTATGTTTTTGTTAACCAGTAAAAAATGTGCTCCAAAAGGAGCAGGTTAATGCATGCCTCAAATCGCTTCAAACCTGCTGATAGGATGCCTGATTTTTGTATGGAGTGTTCCCGATATGGAGGACTATTTACTGCTGACAATAAGCGCTTTTTTTAACATGCAAACAAAGCACTCCTAAAGCGTTTCTTTTTAAGGGATAACTATATTTCCATATTCATTGATTTTTTGCTTTTAATTGCATTGTTTCAATAATTTTCGTAAAACATTATATATTTGTATTTTTTTCGCTTTAAAACCTCATCATTGTCAGAACTAAAATAGCAGCTTTTTTCTATATTTTATTCTTTATCATTTACTGCTATAAAAAAGCTCTCTTATTGAAGCGCTCGATTATGCGCGTTTTCTCTAAAGTGCTTAAAAAAACCCAAATTTTTTTACTGGGTATGGTCTGATTAGTTACAGCTTACTGCATTAATTTATGGGATCTTAGGATATTGATAACATAGCACTACTAATATTAAGGATGGATGTGTTAAGAGCGCCATTCCCGGCAACACCAGGGAAATGTTTAGGACAATGTAGTCATTACCAAGTTTTGGTTTCTTTTATTATAATAGCATTATAGGGGCTTAGTTTTTTTTTTCTTAACGATGCTTTTTCGGAACTCTTAATAAAATTGAAATCAGTAAAATTGTGTTAAGTGAAGAGGGTCACGAACCCCCTCCGACTGATAGTTAGCGATACTAGGCTCCCTTAGACCTTTCTTTTAACTTAGCTACTCATAATCCTCGACATTATTTTTATCAGTAAATATACGTTCGTATGTTAAATTACAAATCGTACCAGGAATTTTTGACGGCATAAATTGCTGAGAGACTGTCGGATCAGATTATAAACTTGGAACCATTTTTTGTCGCTTGTTGTGCTGCAACTAGGATGGCCAATGCTTCAGCTGCAAAATTGGAGCAATAATCGTCGATGAAACCAGTCTTTATGTATGTATTAATTTTATTTGGATCCGTCAGTGTAGAGAAAGTTCCAGCTTTTTGCAGAAAAACTCTCGGTGATAGCTTTAAACATGGCTTTGTATATGTGGGAGGAGGAAGTGGCTTTAGGCAAGTCTGCCAAAGATAAAATAAATGAATGTTCATTTGTCAGCCAAGGTGGTTCTTTATAATGGGTTGTTAGTGAAGGACGAAGCTGTAGGTTTAGTTTTTATTTTTAATAAATACACTGAAATTAATTGTT
This sequence comes from Pollenia labialis, assembly GCA_949318255.1. NCBI lineage: Eukaryota > Metazoa > Arthropoda > Insecta > Diptera > Polleniidae > Pollenia > Pollenia labialis. The sequence continues at coordinate 147,225,848 of OX439141.1, forward strand.
GAGGGACAGCTAGTTTCTAAGCGCATTTCACTGGTTGCTTAGGCCAGATCATCATCAGGCCTGGTCCATGATTTTCAATGGGTTCCCAAAAATTTTACAATCTTAAAGGGTTTCTGTATACTTTCTTACTTGTAAGTACACTCACAATATTATTACAGTAACGCACTGTAGTTTATTTAAAATTTCAAGAAAATTTGTTTTTAACTGATTCTAACAGTTATTCAAAAAACTAAGTGCATATTAATACGGATTTTCAGTTGCAGTTAATATTGTCCGTTGATTTAGTTAATGTAAAATTAAATTTAATATAAATGTAATTTAAACTAACAAAAAGTTCATTTATTTTTAATGTCGAAAATTCAACCGCGAATTCCGTAAAAACAAAGGAATATTCAGTTATTTTATGTAATTTAACTACCAAAAAATAAATTTTTACTTATCTTTAAAAAACGATGTGCTTGTTTTGTGAAACAAATTCCCAGTTTCTATTTGTTAAAATAATTTAGTTAAATGCATCAAATTTGAGGTTTATAATTGTTATTCGCTTACCAGTTTTATTTGTTTAATATCTTTAGCTTTTCTAAAATCTTTGGATGAAGTTTCCTGACGATCTGGCCTAAGCAAACATTGAAATGCGCATAGGAATAGCTTATCCCTTCAACAATAAATTTCAGTTTCTCAATAGTATGAAATGGGTATTTAGCACGTTTGAAAGAAATTTTGTTAATAAATTTTTGAATCCCAAGAAAAACTTTGATATCAAATTTTAATTAATTGCGAGGCCATATCGGTCATGCTGCTGGTGTCTTATAATTGAGAGTTCTTCTGTAAACAAAACGGGGTCAGTACAACAAAAGTAAATCAAACGTGTGTAACGGGGTAAGCAAGGCAAATTCAACAACGTAAACTCGTCGCTACAACAATTACAACTCTAACAAAAGAAACAGGCATTTTGTAAGTGTAACAAATCCAATTTGTCAAAATAGTTTTTTACAAAAAGTGTGACTAAAAAGTAAACAATAAATTTGTATTAATTTTTTCATATTTTAAGTTAACCAAATTTAATGGATTCTGTGTTATTGAAGATTTATTGAGAATCGGTGCATTCTGTCATGCATTTGTATTAGTTTTTGTAACCAAAATATACATTTTTAAGGCACGTTGTTTCGCATTTGGTTTTTAGAGTCGTTTCCTATTAAACCGATTTTGGTCGAAAGAATTTTACACCAATATTGTTCTTTTCTTTTGAGTTTTTTGAAAGTGAGTGTTTTGAGCAAACGGACATGGCTAAATAGACTAAGAATTGTTCAAGGGGTATATACCGTATATGCATAAAAAATGGAAACAAATTTAGCTTACCAACGCAGCTCCAAATAAAAAAAGGTCATAGAACATTGAAAAATAAAAAGAAAAAATGAAATGGCGAAATTCTAGATTTCGTTTTGATTTGTTTTTTTTCACAAAATTTCACAAATTTACACAATTACAATTTTTTGTAAATGAGAAACCAAAAAATTAAAAAAGAAAATTTATTGACACGTTGGATTTTACAGCTGACGATTAGATGTTCTAAAGAGTTTACCTTGTTGAATTCTCCATGCGGGATAAGTAAATAATAATATTGTCTCTCTCTATCTCTCTCTCTCATTAGAAAAACAGCGGACAGGTGTCTGTCTGGTGTTTTTTTAGAAATTCAGATCTTTTGTGGAGTAAACGAAAATTACTGAATTTAATAAAACATAAAATAAACAAAAACATTCAGTTAATTTTTTGATAGTTAATTTATATAAAATAACTGAAAATTTATTTGTTTTTACGGAACAAGGGGTTGAATTTTTTACAGTAAAAATTAAAAGAACTTTTCGTTAAAAATAAATGAAAAATAAGTAGACCGATTTTATTTTATATTACAAATTCAGTAAATTTTCGTTCAGAATATTCCAAGCCAGCAAAATACTTCGACGTTGTATAAATTAGACATTTCTTGCAATTGTCTGACTTAATTCTTAGAGGCTTCGTTCAGATTTCTGTCAGACATTGAATATACTTGCTCGGTGGAAATTTATGTACAGATATACCTAATAGAATTCCGACGGAATTCTTACAGACGTGTCCAACGAGACTTATCATTTTTTTATTTTTTAATGACAATTGTAATTTTTTATTTTATTGTTTCAAGATAAAAAGATTAAAAAAGGTACGTATGTACGTGTAAGATTTATAATGTACTTTTAAATATTTTGCAATAAAAGGAATTCTTTCAGCTATAAGTAAAAAAACAATAATAATCTCTGCTTGTTCATCAACATTTTCCATGCCTTTTTTTCAAATTAATAAATTTACAATTGTTGGTCTCAGCGCCTTAAAGGCATTGTTGAGACAAGTTGGCATAATAATATATTCCATAAAAATTATATGTTGAATACAGAAAAAAAGAAAAACAAAAAAAATATGTATTTCAAAAAGTTAATTAAATTAATTTGAGATCATTTAAATCGATAACATTAAATAAAAAGTTAATTTTTATATTGCCGAATGTGTTTTTTAAGCAGTGTTTTAAAGACGGAAATTCTATTTTAATTTTTTAAAATTAGGGCTAATTTATTAAATTCACGACTACCCATAAATTCCATGCGCTGTTTGGTAGTTTCCAACCTACACCAGGCGATTCTTAAGTCTTCATTATTTCTTGTATTTATCACAAGATTGTTCCTCATGAAATGTATAGTGTGATGTCCAATATTGTGCAGACACTTGAATACGTATGTGAGAAGTTGCATCCTGTAAATACCATAAATGGGCAAAACTGTTTGACATTTATCAATATATAACGATTAGATTTCTATCAGATAGCTATCAGAAATGTCGGCAAAATCCAGAATTTCCCTCGACATGTCTGTCAGAATTCGTGTCAACCACTTCATACGTTTGTGGGTTAGAAATCTGTCAGAATTCTTATACGATTTCGACTTTTTTATCTACGTTTTTCTCAGATATCTGGAAGACGTCGGACTATTTTGCTGGCAGGGTTGTGAGTGTATTTAAATAAATATGTATGTGTTTTCTTTCTTCCTTCTCTTTCTTTTGTTTCTATAATATTTTGTTATTTACATTGAGTGATTTTGCTTTACTTCGTTGGAGTCTCGCAAAAAATTAAAAAAATGGTCTTACCGGAAATAAGTGGAAACGTGTTTACGCATAAAACCTGGTCAGCCGAAAGAACAATATTTTATCAAATTTTGTAAGTTTGAAGGAAAACATTAGAAAATATTTTGTTTTGTATTTATGCACAAATTGAAAATATTAAATATTATGGGATTTTTGCAAAGCAATCTGCATGAAACAAAAAAATTTAATATTTTAAGTTCAAATTGATAATTAAATACAAATAAAGCAAGCACTTAAAATACAAAGCTTTTATTTTTCAAATCTCCAGTATACAACTAGTGAATGAGTGTATATTAAAGATGTTCCCTTTAGCTGTCTTCAAAGAGATATTTACAAATTTTGACAGGATAGACTATTCAACAACACGTTTAATTATTCCACCGGGAGAACTATTTGAAGTATGGTGGATTAATGTGAGTGTACTACTTCTGCTAACAATTAAATTACTCCCGTAAGTTGATATAATAAAATATCTGATAAAACATCCGGTTGGATGGTCCATGCGAGCGCTATAATTTTATGACAGACTGACTTCAATGATATGAACAAGAACGGTATAGAGAAAATCTTCATTAAAGTAAGGGCTAAGCACATTTTCTATAATATGCTGCATTTTGTCCTTCAGCTTTTGCGACGAGGTATCAGATTGCCTTTCACAAAGGTTCGTCAAATGATTGACAGATGCAATTGAACTGTTTACAGTACATAAACTTTATATCGCCTCTGCTGAAAGTTGTTACACATTTTTTTTAAAGGGATTCGATGGTTTTTAGTTACGCCCGTAGCATTTTTGTGCTTTCTTGTTTCTGCATGTTCCTCCAGGCCACTAAATTTAGAAACAATATCGCATTTGCAGTAATTTCAAAATATTTTTTCATTTGTTCCTTTCAACCTTTCTTCCTTGTGAAAGTTTTTTTGTATAGATTTTACTAATTTTTGAATTTTTTTTTCTTTTTTTGATTTGTATTTTCGATTTCAGTTTATTTATATGTATCCACATTGAATGGAATTCTACCGGGTATTTGCCTGATCTCTAAGTAAATTCCGGGAACATTAATATCTTTGCAATTTATTTGGGTATTTAAAAAACACTGGCAATAAAATTAATTTAAGCTGGTTAAATTGCACTAAATCAACAATAAACCGCGGCATATTGATTTAAAAATTTGAAGAAGGTTTGTGCGTTTTATTGAAACTAATATTGATTAAGTAGCTCATTGAGCATTTGTGTTGTTGTATTTTTTTAAAATCTAATTCAATGTTAGAATCTTTCTTTTTTTCTTTAATATTTGTATTAAAATTTAACATTAATCCAAAATATAAAAAATACCACAAGAACTTAAAAATTCTAGAAAGTTTTAAATAATGCTAGAAAATTTGCTAGACGCTACATCACTTTTTCTTATGCTAAATTACTTTAAAAAAATGCTAGATCGAGCATGAAAAATGCTAAATTGGCAACACTGCATACAGCTAATGTATCATTCGACATTCTGCACCAGCCATTTGTGACACGGTAATTTCACGTGAAGGTGATGTGAACAGGTCAGCGAGATTGCGAAATTTTTCTTGTAAGATTTTCTTAAGCCGCAGGTCAATGCGAATAAGGCATAACCCACAGCGGCCTCATAACCAACATAACCAATACCAACAAGCAAATTCAGCCTGATTTATACGACAGAGTCATACAAAATTGGACGTTTGCGCTAACCATCGAATCTGCAGATAAATTTTGCATACATAATTACATTAAAAGCACTTTTAAAAATATATGTATGAGGCATTTTGATAAAACATCTTAAGTCGAGATAAGATACCAAAAAGTTAAAAAAAAATCGGCGAAAAAATCATTTTAAGCAAATAATATAATCAAACAGAATTAAAGAAAAATTTTATTTATAATACAAATTTATAAAAACATAAAAAAATGTTTTTTTTTTTAATGAAAATTCGTATGATTAAAAAGTTTTTTTTAACTTTTTAAATTTGCCTTAAGATGTTTTGTCAAAATGACAAAGACATGTAGATGATCCCTCACACATACATACTTTGCTTTAATTCTTAATTCTAAGACAGAATTGCTTTATAAAAGACCCCCTATTTGGATTTTGCTGTATCAAGCGAAACTGTTCTATTTTATTAATTTCTTTCTTTTAAAATGTCCCAGTAATTTTTCCTATGATTAATATTATTTGTTTGTTATTATTCCACATACGCTTCCATGCATTTATAAATTTTTATGATTTTTTTTTTTGTTACAGTAAAAAATTAAAATAAAATAAAAAATTAAATAAAAGGGGATTTGCATGTTTGACTGTATTACTTTCTATTTCTGCTGATGGGTTAGTGTTTTATATATTTTTATAAACTCATATAAGTATAATTCAACCCCTTAGAGTTTTTCTTTCCCTAAACTCTTTCATTTCTCGGGAAAGCGGGATTGAGTTTTAAATTTCGCAGCAAATCCTAGAAATTTTCGCTCAATACAAAACGATGCATAGTATCATTTAATTTAATTTGTTTGAGCACAAGACAAATAAGAATTCAGATCTCATAAGTTAAATACATTTCTCAAGAAAACAAAAAATTTACATATTTAACACCAGCGTAAAATTAATTCTTCAGTATTGATGTGAGACATGGAAGGGCACTATATCAGTCACGCTTAAGCTAAAAGTTTTCATAAATAAGTGCATAAGCACAATATTTAAAATATTCTGCCCATTGCAAATATGTTATCGGAATTTGATGACTTTTTGCCAGTTTATACTGAAATCGAGCAACGCAAATGGAAGTGGATTGGTCACACGCTGCATAAAGATAGCAGCGATATTAGTGGAAGCAGAATTACAGGCAACAATCGGAAATAAAAAACACGGCTCAAAACCGCATTGCATTTAAAAATTTCGTAGAAACTCTGTAAACTGAACGCAAATTTCATGATCTCTAATACCCTGCTTGTAAAAGCTACATGCTCCACTAAGAAGTGAACTTTGTTTTTACATATATATTAAATGCAAAGCCAAGAAACCAAAAAAGTAAAGCTATTTTATCAAAATATTACAAAACAAGGTAAAGTATGTACAAAATGCAGGACGGTTGACGGTTTTTTTTTTATTTGAGAAGAGTCCTGTTAATGAAAACTGCATACACCAGCAATTTTACGAAAAATTTTCTGTAATTGTGGCAACACCAACAACATGATAGTTTTGACTCGTAGTTTTTTGCCGTATTCGTAGTAGATGCATTGGCAATTGTTAAAATGAATTCAATTTCGCTCGAACCTCGCATTTAAATAATTAAAATCCACTACGAAAATTGTGGTTCTGTCAAAGTTACATTTCATAAAATTCGTGATATTTTCAGAAAACATAATCGTTCTTCTGAGACCGCTATTAAGAATTTGGTCGTAAAATTTTAATCGACGGTGCCTAATGTCACACAGCCAAAGAAACGATCAATTTATTGCAAACCAAATTTCCCGATCGTGTAATTTCACGAACATCAGCTGTTATGTGGCCAGCCAGATTTTGTGATTTAACACCACTGGAGAGTCTATACGCAGCCAATCGAATCGAATGCAGCTTTAAAAATCAGTGATGTGATTAACGAATTAGAGCCGCCATTTTCCAAAAAAGTGATAAAAAAAAACTTTGATGAAATAATTGACGTCTGTCAGCGTGGTCGTGGTGGACATTAGCCAGATATAATTTTTCATTCATAATTGCCGAACTTTTCTCTTCGTAATAAAATAAATATGTTTTAGAAAACAAAGTTCTTGTTGAAAACCCCTTTACATGTATTGAAAATCACTTTTTAGGTGATATGTTCCCATGTTCTGTAAATCGCTCCTCGAGAATCTTTTCGATTGAAACGTGAGAAAGCGAAACAAAAATCCCATAAATTTAAACAAACAACGTAAGAAAATTACTCGCCAATTTCCAGAATAAGTGTGTCTGTATAATTTTTGTGAGAATGTTCCCGCTTTGAATTGTCAAATAAACTCTCGAATAAAACTGTGGTGAGAAGAGAAAAATTACAAAATGAGGGGTTTAATCTCATAAAACTTTTTAGTCTCATCTCTCAGCACTGCATTCTATAATGCGTGCATACGTGTGTGTTTTTCAAAGTTTTTTTGTATATTTACAACAACACAACACAAGTTTGGAAAAAACGATTTGCTTATTGCACAGAAAAAATAGAAAATCGACTTTAATTAAACAATTCGTTCACACAATTAAATATTTAAGTAATTTTGCCCCTGCAAAGGAATTGATCATATCAATTAACGGATTTGTATTTTCGAGTCATGGGACACAAATTTAGTCAATTAAAAAATTAATTGCATAAACTAAAAAATACACTATACAATACAATTTTATGGGTTCTGATTAAAAAAATTAATTGCAGCAAACAAAAAATTAATTGAATAACTAATGTACACCAATTAATTATTTAATTGATTAATTTTTTGCAAGCTTTTTTTCTGTGTGTGTGTAAAATAAACAGAACAAGAAGAAAAACATACATATATTTTCATGTGTAACCCTCCGGCTTGAGCATGTTTTGATTTTCTTTGCACATTAAAAAAGGTCTGGCCAGACTCATGTGTACAACGAAATTTGAACTCTTGCTTCTTATTTAGTTTATATTTTTGGTTAAATATGTACATAAGATTTCTAAAATAAGAACCATATCGGGCATGATGTTGGTGTTTTATCATTCTGAAAGGTGTAAATCAATCATAATAATTTGTTCTTACTGATTTCTTTTTTTGTTTTTTTCAATCATGAATTCGGGATAAAATCCACTTTATATTACCTGAATCAAGCGCATTTTGAGACTGATTCAATCTTAGTTTAACTTAAATCAATCAAATTTTCGGATTATTCCAAGTACGGAATCGCGATTGAATGTGGATAATTTAAGTATTATAAGATTTAAAATCCGTACTTGAATCGATCTTTCTGTACTTGATTCAAGAAAATCCGTTCTCACCTTACTATTAATACCGCTTCGGATTGATGTTAGTACGGTTGGATTAATTTTTCTTTTGACTGTAATGACCTGGTTGCGCGGCAGGAGACTGGGCACATGTAGGGCAGTTTTTTATATATTTATTTATTTATTCACATATAATTGTAAGCCAATATAGGCCAAATTGATTAAGTTACATTAATTGACAATTTAGTTATAAAATATAAATTTAACTTATTATATTAATACATTTTTTAAATATGTTTTACTATTCCTATCACGATACGTTACTATCCCTGCCCTGTTTAGCAGGGTTGTTTTTGTTTATCTTCCACTACTTTCTCTTGTTCCTGCGCTTTTACCCTTAACTTCTAATATTCTTTCAACAGAATTACTTCATTATCTGAGGCATCACAATGGACCATATTGGTCTCTGGGTGAGGGTGTGAAGTTTACTTCGCACCAGCCTTTCTTACCTAACCTATATGCCTAATGTATATGTGTATGTATGATGTCTACAGTTTCCACTTTTACCTATTTCCTTACTTGTTATTCTTCTTTTTTAAAAAATTACTTTCTTTGAATCAGATCCCGTAATTTTTTTGCCGAAAAATCCCGTATGCAAAACACTAATACCCATATATTCATTCCAAAAACTTTATTTTTATATACAAATGAAAATACAAAACAAATATTGAACACAATTTAACATGAATTCCTCGTTTGTCTCGAATAGTAAGCGAGCAACAAAAATTTCCCCCAGAAAGTAAAATACAACAACAAATTATTTTTTTTTGTTTGCCATTATGTGGATTTGCAAAAAATGTTTTGGCGCAAGATTATGCATGATGTGATGTGATTGCTTACGTTGGTTTTTACTTATTGTGTGCTGGTTTCCTTTTTTAGTCAGGGTTTTTTTTGCTTTTGCTTAATTTTTTTTCCTGGTGGTTTGATATTGAATTAAGACTGAGATTTATTGGCAACGCTAAAAGTTTTTACTGATTGCATGTCAAAGGAAACAAATGAAATAAGTTTTATTTATGTTTTGCTTTTAAAATGTTTTAAAGACAAACAATATCGTTAAAATAAGACAGCATAAAATGTGTACCTATTTGGAGTAAAAATAAAACAAATTGTTAAACACAATCAAATCGAATCCTGATCTTTTTCACATGTCAAATTTAGAAGAAATTTAAGGTGACATATAGAGAGGAAAGAGGAAGAGTATTGTGGTTTTACAATATTTATATTAAGATTTTCAGTAGTAAAATGGATACAAAAAAGAATAGTTACTTTAATTTTAAAAGATTCTGAAGCCCTTAATTTCACTACAGTTTCAATAGAAAATTATCCAAATATTGGAACAAAAATAATTTGCGCTTGTGGATTAGAGTTAGAAACGTTGTTACGATTGTACTTTTTACTGTAATATTTGGTCTTGATTTCAAGTAAAACCAAGGCAAAATTAATAAAACTAGCTTTCGACGTATAATTGAGAAAAATTTTAAACTTGTAAAACAAATTTTATACTATTTGATGTATTAAATGCGGTATTTACAAAAGATGTCGTTGCTTTTAAACTGATCTGTGTTTTTAACAACTTAAGCCTCTCATAGATGACTTGTTTTTAACATGCGACTTGTAACTAATGCAATAATCATCATTATCGTTGTCGTTTGGTGTTATAGCTCGGTGGGGGCCAGATCCTCCTTATCTTTTTTTCCATTCGGATCTGTCTTGACCTACCCATCTCCAACAGTTAAAAATTGGTGTAATATGTAAGAAATTTGACAAGCCAGTTGTAACCAATTTAGAGTGCTATATTCGGTTGTGCTTGATTCGTAACAGTTTTAATCGAACTTAAAAAATGTATAGGAGTGGAGGAGGGTGCGTTATAATTTACCAGATGGGCTTTATATGGGGCCTATAGTAAACTATGGACCGATCATCACGAAATTAGTGTGATTTCTAGTCACATAAAGCTGTGACGTATCAAATTCTAATATGATAGCATTATTTTTTTACGGTTTAAGGATAAATAAACTGTTTTGAGGGAGAAGGGTTTATATGGCACCTAGGATAAATTATGAATACTTCACAGTGTGATTTCCAGTAGAATTAAAAGAATTTTACAAAATCATTATATCATTCCCTGCATTATTCCACCATTAATGTTTTTGTAACAAAACTATCAATTTTTTAGGGTGGTGCACGTAGAAAAAAAATATGGTTGGGGTAACTATATTGTAAGACCAACATACTATGGTTGGTTTTTAACAATGTTTATGTTTGCAGGTTACCATATTATGTTTAAATATGGCCATAGTATGTTTAAAATCAACAAAATGTTTCCCTAAATCAACCATAATATGGTTAAAACTAAACATATTATGTTCAAAATTAACCATAATATGGTCTAAATTTTCCAGAATTTTGAGAAATGTAACCATATTATGGTCAGGATTACCAATAATATGGTGCATGCTTATCATATTATGGTTAATCCATTTCTTTAATTTGCTTGTTTGGTGTCAAATTATAATTTTATTTAATTTTATATTTTCGATAGGCGTTACGTTCCATTTTTATAAAAAATCCCCTTTGGTTCATATTCTAGCCTGTAAAGACCTTCATATTACCTACTAAATAGTTTTTTCTACGTAAATTTATGTATTTTATTAAGTAATTAAAATAAAATGAATGAGAATTTTAAGCAAATCAAGTTAAATGCAAACGACCAGAATGTTGTTGCTTTTTAAACATATTATTGTAAATTTAAAATTAATCACACAATGTTTTAAAATATTATAATTTCGAACATATTATTGTTATTAAATATTAACCATAACATCTTTCGAGGCAACCATAATATGGTTATAGCTTTTGGATGGATGTATTTAACCATAATATGGTAGCCATGATAATTATATGGTTAAGGTAACCATAATATGTTTAAGTGTATGGTTGTAGTTTTATTTTAGTTAAACACTATATTGTTCAAATCAACCATATTTGAAGTTTCTTTATTGTTAAATAGAAACAAAATGTTTTTTTAAAAACAACAAAAGTTTGTTTGTTGCCATTGCAGGGACCATAATATGTTTTTTTAACCATTCTTCAACCATGTGTTTTCTCTACGTGTGGTTCCACATTTTATCCTACTGAACCGGTTTTACTGGATTTCAATCCCAAACTGCTTAAGATAACTACAAGCAATTTGACACCAAGTTTGTTAATTTCTTTTGCTAAATCGACTAAATCGAATTACTCAAAGAGCCAAAATATTATGGGATCTGATATGGATAATAAAAAATTTTCAAACGGAATGATAAACTAAGTATATCCTCACCAAAACTAATTGTGGTGGAGGGTATAAGAACATGTCGCTTAATATGATATTTAGAACAGGTAAACATTCAACATGAACCCATACTATTTTTTAGAACAACACTTGGCCACATGTTGTGATACCAGAGAAAAATAAAGCTTTATCTGACTACCATTTGTTTTGATCGATGAAAAACGTTTACACACTAATGCGCTTTATTTCAGAATCCGTTATAGGAAAATTTTCTAAAGGAGATATTTTATATATTACTATATCTTCTTAAATAATGTGTATAACATTAAATTAATACTGCTTTTGATTTTAAAATGAATTCATTTCCCTATTAGGATGCTTTAAGGAATTATAAAATATTCTTTCCAACAATTTTTACAATTCAACATCAAATGTCGATTATCGCTGCAATACATTTTAAAAACGGAAGAATGTCCACAACAATTTAATTTGTCAAAAAATTTTTTTTTTACTTTCATGTAAAAATTCTGACAAAATGTATTTTTCGGTTAGTCAAGAAAACAGTAGGAAACAAAATGTGGTGAATTAAAAACATTTACTTTAAAAAAATTTCGGAAATACACTCCTGTTCAATAGATTTGACCCATATAATTTTTCTTACTTAGCACGCCATATCTTTTGATATTTTATTGGTGGATCAAAAATTGTACTACTAGCGGGTAGAGTGTTTAATTGAGCTAAAAGGCATATGAAATATATTTTAAACCTTAAGTGCGATGGTATTTATGGGATAATTTTTTCTAAAAGATAAGAAAATAAAGTGTTATTGTTTTTTTCACTTGATTATACCCATTTAAATAATTTGACTTTAAACCTTTTTTATTTAATATATTACAGAAATATTTTTAATAATTTAATTTATAAACATATTAACAATAACTTCAACCCCAAAAATGTATATGTTTATATTCAAATAAGGTGAATAAGGCGGCCAACAGAGAATACGAATGTTTTGTCCTGAAAAAATTCCTTAACAGCTCTGTCGTTATAAATAGGAGCATTATCCAGCTGTAAAATCCAAAGAATCGGCCCAAAAATGCATTTTATTTCTATTGTAGGTTTCGCCAGTCATTCTCCTGCTTGGAAATTTGTAATACAATTGCTCCATAATACGTAACAGCACCCCACACCATAACAATGCCCTCTCTGATGTGGTGGCGGTTCAAAAACAATTCTTTTTTTTTTCTCAAATCATGGAAATAGTAGTTATATCCATCTGGTCCATCGGTGACTACTTTCTTGTACAATCTACGTTACATTACCTTTTCGCAAATTTCAACTGATTTTGTTGGCGTGTCTCATTCATTTCATTTCTTAGCTCCAAGTGTTCACAGCTTCCGACCTATTTTTTGATACCGAAAGGGTTGAGTGCGATGAAATTCGTCGTACTTTTCTCGTTTCTACCGAAATTATAGCTGTTTTAGTTCTTCCTTTGTAATTTTGTCTATACATTTCCTTGTCGTAAATGCATCTGAGCACGGCCTTTTGGTTTCGTCTGATTTCTCGGCTGATGGCACGGCTAGAATAGTTTAGCAATAAATTTACATCGATTTTAGAGCTTTCCACTTCACACAGAATGTTATTCTTACCCATGTTTACCAATTGTCAAAAAAAACCAATATATCCCACCAGCGTATTATTAAATGGGGAAATCATGACCCCTGATTTGCAAAAAGACTTAAAATTCAAAGTGGGTATAATCAAGTGAACAAAAAAATAACATTTTATTTTCTTAGTTTTTCGAAAAATTATACTAAAAATACATTGGGCTTAGTAAATATATTTTTCATATGCTTTTGAGATCAATTAAGCACTCTATCCACTAGTAGTAAAAATTACCCATAAAATATCAAAAGATATGGCGTGCTAAGTAAGAAAAATTATGTAGGTCTAATTTATTGAGCTTGTGAAATTTGAATTTTAAAAATTTTGAATGGTTTAAAAATTACTTTAGTTTAAACGGTGACTTAGCAAAGAAAATATTGTATTATATTCTCATTTTGAATTTCAAAAGATTTTGTTATTCGTGCTAAATTCCCAGTTTTTATTATTGATAAAAACACTTGAAATTTATTGTTGATGGGATAAGCTATTCCTATGAAGACTTATAGCAACAGTTCTACTTGTAATAATATCAAAGTTTAAACAAAACAACATCAACAATAAACAGTGGCTTTATCTCATCTTACATTCCCCACAACAATTAGTTGAAATTCTCTCAACATTAATTGTAGTTGTAAGTAGGTTTAGAAAAACAAAATAAAAAACAACAACAACTTACAAAAGATGTTGTCAATTAAGTGTTTTTTAGGCCGTGCACCTGCCTGTTTATTATCAAAAAGTAATTTCAATTTTTGGGAATACAAAATTAAAATTTCAAAAGATTTTGTTATTCGTGCTAAATTCCCAGTTTTTATTATTGATAAAAACACTTGAAATTTATTGTTGATGGGATGTTGATGAAATTTAAATTTTGTATTCCCAAAAATTGAAATTACTTTTTGATATTCTCATTTTGTTTAACACTGTTTGTTTGTGTACAAATTTAAATTAATTCTTGGATATTTATTTTGGTGTAAACAACCAACATTTGCCATTGAAATAAACTCATCATTATAATCATCAACAACTATTAAATTCTGTTACAAATACAACTGTAATAGCAATTCTAACACATAAAGACTAACAAATACGAATGCATTATAAACAATAAAACAATAGCCCTGCAGTTTTCGGTCAACAGCGAAGTAAAGAAAAATTTTTATTATGGGACTGTCCAAGAAATTGGCATTTGTTTTCCAATTTGATAATATAGGAACATGCAACTAATACCTCAAGCCTTCCTTTGACTTAAGATTGTCGAAAAATATACGATCTCGACAACAAATGTTTTAATATTGTGCCCTTGCATCAAGTTGCTTAGAAGTTATCACGGCCGTGTACTAGGTATTCATGGGACTCGTTTTAAAATCATCAGTTGACTTGCTTAAATCCTTAACTTTGGTAAAGACTTTGTGGTTTTTGAAAAAACTGCCTTGACAATTTAAGTAAGAATGCCTTGGATCATACGCAGTTAAGATTAATACACTATTAAAACAGACGCTTGTTTTGGATTAATATTTTTATTTTGAATAAATTATAATAAAATTGGATTTTAGCTAATTATGAATTTAATACTTGGGTTATTCATGAAAGGCTGGTTAACAGGTTATCGGGTTATTTTGTTACATTAACAACAACAATTTACATTTATTTATTTTATTTTATTATACAACATTTTTTTTTCGAATTTATTCTATGAACTAAATTTTAGTTAATCATATTATTATCCTATTAATCATACTAAGTTAAGAGTTTTCATATTATTGTCATGTTAATCATAATAAGATAAGATGTAGTCATATTATTGTCATGTTAATCATACTAAGTTAAGACGTCCTTTCTTAATAAAAATAATTTAATGAAAATTAAATTTGATGAACTTAAGCCCGATTGAAATATTAAAAAAATTTGGATTAATTTTTACATAAATTTGTTCACTTCTTTTCGGCTATAGTTTTTTTAATTTATTATTCCTTTATATTTCTAATATTACCGATCGCAAGTAAACTTAAGTAATTTTATAAATTTTCATATTAATCGAATGTGTATTCTAAGTCCAATTAAAATTTATTAAGCTTTCATACTTAAAAAGTCTCATTCCTTCAATATTTTCCAGGAATATTTTTTGTGCATTATCAGAATTTTTGTTTGTATATTTGATGATAATCAGATACCGAAAACACCATCAGAATGTGTCCGTATAATGTGGATGTTCTCTCAATGAGAGGTTAAGCGGTAAGCGGCAAAGTGGTGAGTTTCAGTGGCAAGTGGCTTATTACTGAGAGTAATTTCTAAGCAGCTGGTTGTTAATATGCCATTGAAGACAATGGCTTGTTCAATGTTACTACACGAAAATCGTATTAATAAGAATTGTATGCGTTTGTTAAGAAAAAAATGTTTTGCGGTCTATTCGTCGATTTCGAGCGAAGACTTCGTTCGCTCAACTTACAATTAAAACAAATTATAATATATATTTACTTATCGAAATCGACGAATTTTTTCTTTCTTATTCGATATAAAATCAACTTTATAAATTATAATAATTGAAGCAAGCACATTTTTCAATTAAATCAATCTAAGTTTTTCTTAAATCAATCTCCACACTCGTAAAACTGCTCTGAGTGGAGAAGCAGCTCGCGCTTTTTGTCATTATTTCTTAAGGACAAACAGGTCGTTTTTGTTTGTCTGCTTTTGTTGCGTTTTGCGTTGTCACCCCGCATTGGTTAGTGGTTTGGCGTCGTATAACTGTACCGAGTTACAGTTTTTGCGGTTTCTATATTAACTATATGCAATCGTTTTTAACCTCAATATTTAAATGTGTTGTCTGGTGGAGAACCAAAGAAAAAAACTCAATGTGACTAGTGGAGAACCATATATAACTCAGACGTTTTGCTGGTGGAGTACCAAGAAAATAACTCAGAAGATTACTGGTGGAGACCAAAATACTCTGGAGCGGATTCTGGAAGCTCTCGCCTTCCTATACGAAGGTTTAGGTCGAACGAGGTTTTGCGAAATGGATAATTTAAGTACTTTTCAAATGAAATTCTGTACTTTAATCAATCTTTCTGTACTTGATTCAAGAAATCCTCACCGTGCTATTAATACCGATTCGGATTGATTTGAGTACGGATGGGTTGATTTTTCTTTTGAGTGTAGCGGGTATGATCAATATTGTAGAAATTACAAACGGAATGGCAAAGCTATATACTCGTATACCGTCTTTACCTTCGGTGCAGTGGATAACAATTTTTTAAGCACACATCTTAAAAGCGCAGCTTTTTATGTGAAATGTTGCCTAAAAGCTTTAAGTTCTTTGTAAAGCCTTTATGACACTACATTTTTCTTTCATTGGATTGATATAGAATTGATAGAAAGAAACAGTAAATGTTGGAAAGAACAAACTATAAAAAATGTAAACAAAAATGTTTTCAGTTTTTCTCAAGGTATATTTACACAAGGTAGACTCATTTGGGAGTGTAGACATGCTGCTCTATAAAAATAACCGAGTGGAACGGAATTGTCAAAATTGTCTTCATATAAATTTAACGCACACATGTACAAATTTTGGCTCATATACACGGAATTTGACATTGGTGTTCCAACTCAGGTAAACAGCTGACACACATATGGGCCAACGAGTTTACCTTGTGTAAATATACCTTGGTTTTTCTTTTGTTATGATTTTGTTTATTTTATTGAATGTTGTCAACTCTTTGTTTATGAGAAACATAAAAACAAAACCAACAAAAAGCGACAAATCGCTGAATTTGCCCCTTAACCGTAGATTTAGCAACACTTTTCATATTTCAAGCTTGAAATGTCAATTTTAAGTTGAACAATTTTATATATTTTTTTAAATATCTTCATTTTTTATCGATAACTTTTTTAACATTTTTGACAGTTTACTATTTACCTTAATCCAGCTTTTATATTTGCACTGTTCACTAAAACTTGAATAATCCGTTTAAAATGTAGTGTCACGAGGCCTTTAACAAAGGATGTTAACAAAGTAGCACAAAGCGTTAATAAAGCTAAAAGTGTATTCTACCATCAAAAGAACTACTGGGCTAACGAGATATGTAAGGACATGTTTATAAAAGTCACAACAATAATTTCCAACTAAATAGCTGTGTACTTGTTTTTGAGGTTTTCAATAATATTTTTGAGTTTTACCACTGATGAGATTCTATTTTATATTTGTGGTTACCAAATGTTGTGTGTTTTAAAAGTGTGTGTGACTGTGTTTTTGTGTGTGTGTATTTGGCTATGTTTTAATTTTCTATTATTGGTGTTTTGACCACAGTTTAAAAAAAAAGCATTTTACTTTCATATTTTATTATTTAGAATAAATATGCGTGAGTGTCAACTTATCAATAAATGAATTCAGTGCACAAACCCATGTGCATTATTAAATATCTAGTCATAAATATTTATTCATTTGTTTGTTATAAATAAATAGACAGACAATTAAATAAAATTGTATATTTTTATATTCATAAATAGACTAAAATTATTTTTCCATTTAGTATTTTGACTGTGAATCTTTTTTGGGTTTTTTTTAACAACCCTGTAGGAAATGTCACTAGTGAATTTTTACTAATTCACTATTGACATTAGTATTAGTATTAGTGACTCATTATACCCAAGCCATTTGTATTTACTATAAACATTAAACAAGTGCGTGTCATTGGAAATATACTACTGACGTTGGTACTAAATACTTCGTACCTGACTAGGTACATAGATCTTTTGGGACCATTTGTAGACATGGGAACCAGAGAATCACTAGTACATTTTAGCAAATCTAGTCTGAACTTGTGGTACTTTTTTTAAAGTAGATGTCGAATTGAATATTGCAAAATAAAAATACGAATTCATAGCAAATTTTTTTTTTTTTCAATAAAGCCAAATATAAAAGTTACCAACAAAGTCGACAGAACTGGTGATTTGGAGACACTTGCACTTAGGTTTCCTTCAGGGAACACACATTTTATTGTATGTGCAATTTAGAAAATAGTTTATGCTAAAAATTGTTTAGTAGGCATAACATTGTTTTTAATATAATTTCATACTTTCATTGTTAAATTATTTTTGCTGCAGCTGCAGCTCTTGCAGTTTTTTAACTTTGTTGCAGTTTTTAATAATTATTTATATAAAATGTATATCACTTAGGGCATCTGACTTAATGTAGTTGTTTGTTAAATTATTTAACAATTAAAAATTAAATTTGTGCACAAATATTATTTACATAAATTTTTACCATGAAGCTGTTCTTTCTCATCCATGTAACTTATTACCTAGTGGTATTAGCTAAATTTGTCCAAAGTAGCTTCGATAGCTGTTTGATTAATCTTTTGAAAAGAATTTTTTTTTTTAAATTTCAAACTTTTTGTTATTTTTGTTTATCCGGAATGTTTTTTTTTTATTTAAAGAAAGCTAATGTTTTTTCCTTAAAGGTAGTTTATGTCGCTTTTTAGGCTGCGAGTGGATGAGGGTTTTTTTTAATTTTAAGTGTTAGACGAGGTAATTTCAAAGAACAGTCAAATTGTTTTTTGATCTCCTAAGTTTTGTAATTTAGTATTGTAATTTAGTACAATTGGTTCAATGATATAAGAGCTATGAACCTATATGTGCAAAAATGTTTCACACACTCGTGTTATATGAGTAGCAATCATTCAACAGTTTTGCCGGTAAAAATATTTTTTTGCCTAAAATTAAAATTTTTTTTTCCATAGTGTACTTTTAGGAAAAAAATATTTTTTTTTCTCCACAAATTTATTTTTACCGGCAAAATTGTTGATTATAAAGAAAAACGTTATATGAACGGATTAAAGAAATTGCAATTCTAAATTTTTTTCAGTTTGTTTTAGCAAAATCGGACAAGTGGTTCTCGAGTTATGTTAAACAAAAAAACATCAAGATAAGGAAAAAATTTAAAATGTCATAAAAAAAAACTGACACTTACGAACGCCAAACCCTTTAAGGGTTTTACTATACTGACTTAGTACCATCACCCTGACTTGGAATTTCTCACCCCCAGACAATCATCCCAAAAATGTTCCATAGTGTAATTATTCATTCCTGACTGATCTGAGATTCGAACCCAGGCGGGTGGTTACCATGACATTTTTCGATCGCAACCACTCGATCTCCTCAGATGGATTTGCCGTCTTACACTCGCAGTCATCGACGACTTCTGACGTCAATATTCAAATTATCCATTTAAATTGATTTTACATGTGTTTCCTAACTTCTGTTTTTCCGTACTTTTGTCAGAAATTTTTTCTTGAAGTCCAAAGTAACTTTTTTGTTTTTTTCCATTTTTGTCTTTCTTTTTTCTTGTTGACCTTTTTCAGCTCAACTTGAAGGACAAATATACACATAGAGCTCGTGCCTTAGTTTTAATAACTAGAATTGTGGTTATTTTGTTGAACTATTTTTGGTCTTTAATCCAAACTTTCAATAATTTTAATCGGTTCATCAAATTTAATTTTCATTAAATTTTTTTTATGATATGATATGATATTTTTTTTTTGTAATTTACATTGTTTTATATGCGTAGAAACTTTTTATTACAGAAGTACTTCGGTATAACCAACTTCGTTATAACAAAACATTTTATATAACAAAAATTTCGCCGTCGGCTGAAAAATGTTTAATTGCAAAGTTTTTTGTACAAAGAAATTAGAGCTACAGCGCAGTAGTTTTAGCAATAGGATAACGACTAGAAAAGGAAATCTCTTAAAACAAAATCAAAATTATCTTCCAAAATTACTTACGCGTGAATTTACTACAACAAAGGAAACACATTTCTTAGGTTCTTTTACAGCTGAATTAGGGTTTCTCCCTTTCTTTCTTTTCTATTTATTTTATATATTCTTAACTCTCTATGAAACGAAGTTTTCATTGAAAAGCCTCCATACCATAGTTGGGGGTAGTGCACTAAATATTGATTTAAACCAGCACCATCCATCATTAAATAAAACTGCAAAAAAATTAGTTTGCACTCTTTTTTTTATTAGCTTTAGTGGTGATTTCAATTTTTTAACCACCACTAAAATTTTTTTAGTGATATTGCAAATTTTTTCACTATCACTAAACGCAGATTGACTGCAAAAATCTGCACTCAATTCAAATAGTGCAAAATTTGGACTTGCAATCAAAAAAGCTGCATACAAATATTGTATCACTAAAATTTAAAAAATTTAACTTTGTATGTGTATGGTTTTTGATTTTTTTTTTGAAGGATATGCATAAGCAAAGAACATTGAACAAAATTAAAGTTTGTCAATAACGGTATAATGATTGGCTTTAATCATGAAAAACAAGTTTTTGATTTTAAATTTAGTGCAACAATTTTAGTTGCACTCAAATGAGTGAAAAAAAAAGTTGCAATAAACTGATGATTGCTTTTTTTTAATCAAACTATTTTTTTAGTGCAAAATTTATTAACATCGCTATCACGCATGTTTAGTGAGGCTTCAAATTTTCAATTCATCACTCAACATCAAGAAAATGATTGCAAAATGTTTGCACTATCACTAATTGTGAGATGAAACTGCAAAATGAGTGCACCTCCCCCATCTATGATCCATACAACGATGTAAGAGTAAAGCAAAATTAAGTTAAGTCAAAATGGTAATCAAAACAACGAACGAAGTGTTTAAAAATCGTTTAATTTTTAATTTATTAAAATAATTTACCTTTTGAATGTAATAGAATGTAACAATTTTTTTTTTTTAAACAATGGATGCCAGTAGATAAGTGTTTTTCATACGGGATTTCCCGGAACAAAACTCCCGGTATCCCGCACATTTTTCGAAAAAAAAAAATCCCGGGAAATTTGTGCGGGAATTCCCGGGATTTTTAAAATTTTATTGTGTAAACTTTAGTGCTGATATATTTAAATAATTGTAAATATGTTATGTATGAAATAGACAATAGCGCGTTGGGCAAAAAGGTCTTAAGTCAAATAAACGCACTTTAATTTGCTCTAATTAATTTGTTTCTCTTTTGTTTGGTTTATATCACTTTTGTGTACCACAACTGCTTCTAATCGTTATAATCTGCTCTTTGGAAAAAGGTCTATGAAATACACCAAATAAATATTTTTCAATTTAACATAACGAAAAACTACAGTTTCTGAATTAAGACAGTTTTGCCAAACGTCTAAGTGATGTCACTTCATATTCGATAAGTAAGGCAAGGTTGAATTTTAGTGCTCTGAAATTTCGAAAGAAGAAGAGTAAAAATGTACAGAACTTTTAATGTGTTGAAATATCCAGATTTATTTTATGAAAATGAATTTTTATGCCGAGCAGCTGCATTAAAGATTTTTCGGATAAGATTTTGTAATAAATGATAACAAAAGCTATTTCAGGAGACAACGCTTATTCGATTCGAAGAAAATAGTTTGTTTTAAAAAAGGAATTACAAGTTTTGAAGGAAGTATTTAGAAAATGTTCCTTTGACTAAAAAGCAAACATCTGTAGAAAGGAAACGTGTTACCTCATTGAAAAATTATAAATAAGCTTTCACACGACTTTGTCAATGCTTATTCCTATTTAGAAAGAAATATTTTGTAAATTTTTTTAAAATAATTTAACTCTTTTGGTTTGGTTTTATATAAATGCTGTTGGCTTTGAATTAATTCTGTGGCAATTAGTCTATTCGTTTAGTTTCATCAGTTCTTTGCTCTTATAGTTTTTATGTATTTATTTCTAACCCCTCCTAATGTAACAGATCGGAAGTTTTTATTATTCCAAATTTTATAGCACATTGAAAGAATAACCAAAAATCCTACAACATAGTTGAAATGTTGCCCATGTGTACTTTTGAACATGAAGATCTTATGGTGTAATTAAGCACGTTTTTCTTTTTGAAACAGAAATAAAAAAGTTGAATGCATTTATAAACTTAATTAATTGATCTAAAGAAATATTATTGAAAAATTACCGAATGAGAAAGAAAAGAGGTATAAGATAATGAATTTGTTTTTTTATAATTTTATATTAATGTAAAATTAATGTAACTTAAATTCATCATTGAAGTTTTGTTCGTACTTACAGTAACATTTTAGTTATTTTAATAGAATTGTATTGAACTGAATCTTTATTATTATTAGTTAAATTTTTAGAGGTCTACATAAGAGTGCTAATTCATTAGTTTTTCCTTGAGTTTGAATTTTAAATCCAAACTTTTTTAACCGTGATACCTATAATGTACATGAAGATTACATTCCTACTTCAAAAGTTACATGTGAATGAAGGCGAAAAGAACGATTTTTTTCAATTTCCTCGCTTTTTTAAACTTTTTCCAAATTTTCTTGTAAACGAAAAATGCGATCATCAAGCACCAACGCAGAATTTTAAATTATAATTATAACAATAATGTCGGTGACAATAATATGGTTAAATTAAACATAATGTGTTTTACATTTTCTTTAAAAATAGTGTTGTTGAAGATGACCATATTTAATCATGTTTTTTCTTTGGGTGTTTACGTAGTTTACTGTCTGTCTATACCAGAGATAAATATTGCGACATATATTGCAGTAAATGTCAAAATTATGGTATCGTTAATGTAGACAGCATTTTTATTGCCGGCAATTAATGTTGCAATAATCGTTAATCCATATTCGTTGACAATTATTACTAATATAAAACGTCAAATTTGCTTGTCAAATGAAAAAAGAAGCAAAATGAAAAAATATGGAAGTAAATTGTCTGGGAAAGAAATTAGGTTTGTGAAATGGTTGCAAATTATAATTGCAGTAAATGAAATAAATTAAAGAATTAAATTAACATTAAAATAAAATATTTATTAATATAGTTTTTTCTTATTCGATCTTTATTATTTAAATTTATATTAATTTGTTTAAGGTTGTGTGTTCTTTTTTATATAAAAATATTAATTTTATTGTAACAAAAAAAAATTAATTTAAAAAAAATGAATAGTTTAATATAAAAAAAGACGTCAAGCTTAAACAAATTAATATAAATTTTAATAATAAAGACGATTTTTGCAAGATGGTGGGAGTTTTTACACTGCACCGTCTTCCTTGATTTTTTCAAATTATGAGTTAACATAAATACGTTTTGCCATGCCTTTAACATAAGCTGAGTAATAAAAAATATCGCTCTGTAATTCTGCCGACGTAATTGCCAACTAGTGGGATAATTATCATGCTGTAGTATACAAATCCTATGTCTGTCAGGAGGTATAAGTTTTCGTTTTAAAGCTTTAATGTAAAATCTTGATTTTCAATGTCTCAGGTTTTTACCAGATTTATGTTCAAATAAAAAACCATCAGCCAAAAAAATAGTCATACCAAGCCAAAATAACACTTAAGTTCATAAAACAGCTACAACTGATTTTTTTTACATTTCATTTTTTACAAAGCAGCCTCTTGCATTTTCAAGCCACTGCTACAGGAATTATACTTTATAGCCGTCTCTTTTTTATAAGGATTGAGGTTTGTAAGTGTATGTGTGTAATAAAACTGGCCTAGCAGTAAAAACTACTTACGAAATTTCACCTGAATTTATAAATTGTGCATATGTGTTTGTTTAAGCAACAACAACAAAAAAGCTGTATGTGTGCATTGTCCTCATATGCATAAAATGTTGATGTATCAGGAACTGAGTCAGTGAATTCATTCATACCTGCCCGTAGGGTTAAGCAGCCTTAAATCACACTTTTTCCAAAGAAGCAAAACAAAAAAAAATTACCAGAAATTAAAAAGGAATGAATTTGAAAGGCACTTTACCTACGAAAACTTTTGACAAGAGAATCTCTTGCAACATATTTGTTCATACAATATTTAAAGATGTTGTTTGTATTTAAAATTATTCAAAGCAATTCGATATTTAACTCAAACTTTTATAATCGAGGGCTTATGTTGCACACAATTAAATTTTGTGAGATATTTCAAAACTACACATTTTTAGACCGCATTAAGCAATTGGACCATATAGAAATAAAAGAATAAGAAAATTTAATAACTCGCAAATACACAGATTGCATCCTCAAACATTTATTACCTCTGTAGGGTGCAAAAAAGGATTATAAACAGAAAAGAAATGCAAGCAAAAAATGCCAACTAAAGAATAAATACGAATATGTGGCCTTTAAACTCACTTAACATTCGGCCTTAAGCTGAAAACGTAATACACGGCTTAAATGCAATAAAAAAAATAAAACAAAACATACACATATACATATACATACCAAAAAAAAACACATTGAAAAAGTAAAACATAAGGAGAACTTTTGGTATTAAAGCCTGCGCCAATAGAGATTCGTGGTATAAAAAATTACCTAGAACAGGCTTTTATATTCCAGATAATGTTCAAATGGTGCACAAAAAAGCAAGAATTTAAATCTTTTATTAAAAAATTGAATTCTTTACAACAATCTTCTTGCATTATCATATATTTCGCTTAAAGTTATTTATGCATTTTTAACTAAGTTTCGCTTCAAAAAAGTTATTTTTTAAACATATTGTTTTATTTAAAAATCAATACATTTTGAACAAAAGATAATATGGTTTCGTTTAAATGTGCCAAATTTCCCATTTAATACTATTGATAAACTGATGGGATAAGCTATTCCTATGCGCATTTCACTAATTGCTTAGGCCAGATCGTCAGGAAACTTCATCCAAAGATTTTAGAAAAACTAAAGATATTATACAAAAAAAAAAAAAAAAATGTTAAGCGAATAAGAATTAAAAACCCCAGATTTACTTATAACAATATCAAATCTTAAACAGAAACACCAACAATAAACAGTGAGTTTATCATTTTTTACAGTCCCAACTACAATTGGTTGATTTGTTGTCAACTTTTAAGCGGCACAGACACTTGCAATAAAATTGTTCAATTTTACGTAATGTACAATTATGTCGCCAATGTGTATGGGAATTCAAAGGTGGCACAATATATCGGTAACAATCAAAAAAGGCTTTTGATTTTTATTGCACAACGAAAATAATATGAAATGTGTTGGCAATATTGTATAATGCTGTTTATGTTATTCCTATAGGTTATGTTACCTTTTTATCGATTTTGTTGTAAAAAACCGCAGTGCGGAACGGCATTAAATTCAAATTTTATTTTCATTGCGGACTTTCTTATACTGTCAATTTTTGATAATCTTTCTCTTTCTGATGTTGTCATAATTTTTGAATAATTGACGATGTTCACAACAATATGTTCGTTCGTTTACTTTTCTAGGTGAGTAATATGAAAATTTTACAAATTTATGTGTACGCGAACGCATTTCAGTAAAATCCAGTACAAATTTTCACACATTTTAGGGTAAACGAACGCAACTATTATTGTGAGCAAAAAACATGATTTTGATAACTTTTTGTCATAAAATATAAAAGTTTAAAAAATATATAAACAGCAGAAGAAAAATGAACAATAACGAAGAAATAATCGAAGAAGTAGGAAGTATGACTGCCTCTATAATTTGCAGTCGTGAAGTTACAAAAACTTCCATTATAAAGAAGATTAGTGGTGCAAAATTGGCGAAGATGTTGGCGTACCAGGTAAGTGAATTTCTTTTAGTTTTTTGTCAGACTTTATTTAATTTTGGCTGAGTAAGCCAAAAAGAAATTTCGTTATTTACGGGATACATATAAAAAGTGGAAGCAAAAGGACCATTTTCCATCGGGAAGTGCAGCTTACTTACGCAAACCATTAAGGTATGCGGAAACCTTAAAGTTTTTAGACGAAGTTGCACAAATAAAGTAATCAAAATGCAAACAAACCATGTCAAGTATTTCCGACGCCGTCTTCCGTTGTATTATGTTTATTTTTCTCTCCCGCAACGAGAAATCGAACCGCACCGCAAACATTGTGTTCCGACTCTTAGAGTAGTTGTAAGTGGGTAAAGAAAAAACAAAAATAAAAACAATTGACATTATTTTATATCGCCAGTTCAGTTTTATTAACATGCTTCGTAGTAAATGAATGCAGAAAATCTTTGTTATCATAAGACAAATTCCGATAAAATGTGAGCTGGCTTGGAGCTTTTTAGAAAAAATAAAACTTTTTGAGAAAATATCTTTTTTAAAAAGCGATTTTTAAAAGGGCATTGCAATTTTTTTTTTATTAAAAAAAACTATGATTGTACGTCTAATTTTATTCTCTCGTTTACTTGCTTAACATGTAATGGCTGTAATTTA
Organism: Pollenia labialis; assembly: GCA_949318255.1. Taxonomy (NCBI): domain Eukaryota; kingdom Metazoa; phylum Arthropoda; class Insecta; order Diptera; family Polleniidae; genus Pollenia; species Pollenia labialis. The sequence goes on from OX439141.1 coordinate 147,252,151, forward strand.
GTTTTTGTGTTAATTGAGTGCGCTAGTGCGAAGCAAAATTTTGAGGTTTACCAACATTTATACAGTGTCCCCTATGATTTTATCAATAGTGGCTAATTTAGATGACTATTAAAATAATTAAAAGCTGACAAAACTTAATATAAACAATAGCAAAAAAGAAAATGAACAGAAGAAAAGTAATTTAGTTTAAGTAAAAAAAACTTTCCCAGAAATTGTCATTAGGCAACAAGTTTAATATTTAAGGATAAATTCATCATTTGGGTAAATTTTATACTAATCCTTTCAGTGATTTACAGTTTGTTCTTTCTTATTTTGTTAAGTATTTGACTATATTGAAACATGTTTTTTCTCTGGATGCAGCAGTTAGTATACCGGTCGCCTAATAATCGCTTTATTAATCGATCTAATGATGTCCATCCGTTCGGATAGCTAAGCGGCGCGCTGGCTGTCTGGTTGTCTGTCTATATAAAACTTGTGCGCAAAGTACTGCCTACAATTTTGGAGATAATTTATTGGAATTGATACACAAAAATACTGACGTTGTTCGCGATAGTTTGGTAGAGGAGCAGTTACGATCATATGACTTGACTCCGTTGGACTTCTTTCTATGGGAATATTTAAAAGAAAGAGTGTACGTCAATAAGCCAAGAACACTTCAAAAATTAATGGAGGAAATTATTCGGCACATTAGCGACTAAATGGCTGCATGAACAACTTCTTTCATAAACATACTGAAATGCTTATTCACTGAAAGTCGTGTTCGAATAAAATGGAGATTACCGAACAAACTGTTGTTTTATTCATGCTGCTATGAACACATTTCGTTTCATATCGTAAACGCACAGAGGTTGTTCAATGAAACGGGCTTTGTTTCATAGTTTTCATTCTCTCTCATTTATTTTTATTAATACTCAATAGCAATGTTGCCACTTCAGTAAATTCATGTAATTATTTGCATGCGTTGCCCATGTGTAATTTAAATTTTAACACATATGTAGATATACCTGTGCACATACATATATTTATAGTATACATAGTGGCTAGCAGTGCCTCTTCAGAACGGGGGTTTTCGTCAGCAAGAAATTTACTTTACGAAAACCGTTGCGTCATTGGGTGGAATACAGCGTCAGTCGAACAAATTATATTTTTACATCATAATATGAAAACGATGGATGTTGATCGTGCTGGATGACACTTTTTTGTCTAGAATTTATCACTTTTATTTTAATCATGAATTATCTCATTTTTTAGTTCTCATATTGTTATAAGATAAGATTGTTAAGAATTCTGAATTTATTAGCTATCTACTTTTTTCTGTTTAAGACAAAATTATTGGCGGAAATTTTTTAATGTTAGTGAATGTTTTTGAAAATAAAATTAAATATGTTTAATTTTATTGAAAATTTACATTGAAAACAAAAACAAATTTGAGTTTTTATTTCAATATTAATGTATCTCTTAACCTTGTTGCATTTACCCCTCATGGTTATTTCTATTTTTTTTTTAACTTTCTTATGTTTTTATTTTTCTGCAACTGGCAACACTGACATTTAAATCATACTGTTTTTCCATGAACTTATTCGAGATTTGTTCAATGGTTGTTCTGTTTCATGGTTGTTAATGTTCATATTCTCTTGTATAAGCAAATAAACTAATTTCATCTTATTCGTCTCTTAAATATCGATTGTTCATTGCTTTCATGTCATTGTGTTTCATCTTACTGAATACGAATGAAGCGAACACAAAATTATAATGAAGGTTTCATGAACATCGTTATTAAGTTTCATGCAGATGTTTATTAGCGACATTGCACCTCAATTATGTCTCAGACACATTAAAATATGGCACATGGGATAGAGGTATGCCACCGAAGCCGTATTATGATAGATGCTTCTATCACAATAAATATTAAGATTATTCTCTGAAAACTTTTTATTACATTAAGTGCTGGTTCACACACGTCAAGTTTGACTCGTCAAGTCTTGAGCATTTAGGAGAGAAGGGAAAAGAGAAGGCAATTTCTTTTCCCCTATCTCCTAAAAACTCAAGACTTGACGAGTCAAACTTGACGTGTGTGAACCGGCACTAACAATTAACATCGTGCGTTTTGGTTGGGCCACCCTTTGATTTTGTAACCACAATCACTTTGCGAAATTTTGTTGAAATCGGTCAATATTCCGGGAAAGTTTGGCAAGCTTTCAATGGCCAAACTTTAATTTGAATGATGGTATAAATATGAACTTGGCGAAAATGACTCTAAACGACTTTTTATATTATGTGGTGTAGGGTATCGTATGCTCAAGCTTGATTGACTATACTATCTTGCTTGTTTTATTTTTTTTTTTTAGAAAAGTTACAAAAAATTAAAGATCAAGAAATGACTACGGTTTTTACTAAGTCAATACATGTGTAGGTAATTTCTTTTAAAAAATTTATGTTTTTCCTGATTTTTTTCCTTCTCAAAATAAAAACAAGCAATAAAAGAGCAAGTGCATGATAAATGAATTAACATAAGCAAAGTGCAAAGTATAAGCAAAGCTAAAGAAAAAACAAGCAAAATTGGCAAAAAACTTTACCTTGAATGAAAGTAAAATAATATATTACGTTTAGTTTTTTGTGTTTCAATCTCTTGGAGTTACTGACTCATACTTGTTTTTTCAGTATTTTAAAGCAAAATGTAAGTGTTATTGGATACGCAAAGTGTGTAACGACATCGCAATTATTAAAAATCTTGATGTTCATGTTTCGCCTAAAAAAAAGCTAAAAAGTAAAGTTAAAGCTTGATTCTCGATTGCGAGGACTTTCCTCTTTTACGAAAACATTTTATTATTCCCTTTAGTATCAGGCCATGAATTATTCCACTGAATACTCAATTTGTTGAATGGGGAAGTATAATTTCACCTTTTTTAAATTTTAATTAAAAATCAAATTCGTCATTGCCACTGTTATTTCAAGTCTTTATTCAAAAAAGAAGTAACACTTTAAAAAAAAGTAATAAAAGACACTAATAAAAGGGGAAGAACAAAAGTTTAAAACTTCTCTTTGATAAAAAATTTAAAAAAAGTTGCAGTTGAGTTCACATTACAACAAAGTCTTGAAAGGGCTTAAGCAGGGAAATTATTATATTCTTCGATATATATTAACTGTCTGGCTCACAATGTCGATAAGAAACATAACATTCTTTCCCAGTATGTAAATTTCAATGTAATTTAAAATAAATTTAGCACATTTAAGCGGAACCTTGTTAATTAATTTTTTGACTCCCAAGAAAAACTTTGATAACTAATATGCATGTAGAAGTGTTAATAAAACTGAACTGGGAAAATAAAATAAAGTAATTTGTTTCTATTTTTGTTTTTTCTTTACCTACTTACAACAACATTTAGAGTTGACAAAATATCAACCAACTGTAGTCGGGCCTGTAAGAAAAGATAAACTCACTGTTTATTGTTGTTGGTTTTGCTTAAGATTTGATATTGTTACCAGTAAAACTGAGGTTTATAATTCGTATTCGCTTAACAGTTTTATTTGTTTAATATTTTAGCTTTTCTAAAATCTTTGGATGAAGTTCCCTGACGATCTGGCCTAAGCAACCAGTGAAATGCGCATAGGAATAGCTTATCCCATCAACAATAAATTTCAGTTAATCAATAGTATTAAATTGGAATTTAGCACAATAACTGCCCAATTTTAGAAAATGAAAACAAGTGAGTAAGTGAGACATTACATTAAAAAAAACAACAACAAAAACCAAAATTTGTTTTGTTCTTCCATATAATTTCTCACTCAATATTATTTGAAAATCAGTATTTAATTTGTATTTCTCTGCTAATTCTTCACCCTCAACTGTTCATATTAAATCTTAAAAAAATATATATTTTTCATGTTAATTTCTGGCAAATTTGTGCTTCCAAAGTATGTATGTATTAAAAAAATGAACGACACATCTGAATTCATCGGAAACAAACAAAACAAAGTTCTTAAAGAAAAAGAAACAAAAAGTACCATTACAAGCTTCGAGAAAGATATTTGTATTTGTGTGATTTTTTTGCGCTCTTACATTAATTCAATAATATGTTATTTGTCTTCTCACAAACACATGTACAAACAAATACTTACATTAAAATATACATGTCAGCTAAAAGTGCTAATGATGCAGGCGTGTGATTGTTAGATTACAATTCTTTTCGACAACATTCATCTCCAGGAACCTACAAATCAGCTCCTATACGACAGCACTTTTATGCACTCTTTTCCCTTTTACACATGTCTTTAATATTCTAGAAACAGTTATAAAAAAGGACGAAAAAAAGACTTGTGTCCCAATTCAATAATAATTGAAGTGGGTTAAAAATGTGTGCAAGTTAAAATGTATATGTGATGGGGAAATTTTTACAAACTTTGCAAAGTACATTTGTAAGAAGAAAAAAAATACTTTTTTGGGTGGAAAAATGGAAAAGAAAATAAAACTTGAAGTTGTTTTCAACTAATGAGATAATTTCGTTTGTTTGTTTGATTGAAATTAATGGGAACGTACACATGTACAACTAAAATGTATTAAGTATAGTGGGCCAAAAATGTACAAATGATTGTGATGAGCTTTTTTCTTAAACTATTTTTTGATTTTGCCAAGTTCAGTGCTAATAGATAGTTGAGGGAAAAAACTTATGTAATTAGTTTGTCCAATTGGCAAAAATTGAGTAAAATCAATAAAAAAAATGTTTTTTGTCAAATATAATTTAGTTATTTTCCATGTAAATTATTGCTAAGTTAATGATCATCATCAGGACTTTTTTACTTATTCGTTACAATTCTTAAAAAATCACTTTAATAGAATAAGACCTTCCAATGTTACGCACGTATAACTTTTATATTTGGTAGAGAATGGCCCACTTAAAATCTGGACGCATTAAAATAGCTATAACTTTGAAAGGACAAGATTTAAGAAAATGTATTCAAATTTATAGATATAAGAAATAAGTTTTAATTTTTGTTTCTACAAATGAAAGAACGAACATGTCTCTTAATGCTTCCCATTAATTTTTGCACATCTTTCGAGCCCACCCACAGTGGTCCAAGATGCCAATCTAGCTGGAAAAAAGTCATAACTTCTCTTCGGAAGCAGCTAGAAGGATGAAACTTTGGTATTATGTACTTCTTATTGAAAGCATTCCTTGCGCAAAAAGTGGGCGTTGTAGATAAAATGGGCGTGGCAATTTTTAATGGCGTTTTAAGAATATCAAAATGTAACGATTTAGAATGTTATTGTATTAATTAAGAAGAGGAGAAAACTCATTTTGGAAATTTTAAAATTCGACTGCATATGCGCAATCGAACGAGGCTTTCGGGCACAGCTTTTTAATATTAATAATAAATATGAAAAATTACACATTATATAGTTCTCTCCGTGTTATTGGTATGTTATCTATTTATGTATATAAAAAGTTTACCGGTCAATAATTGCAGCTAATTTTTTTATCATCTAAAGTGGACATTACACAGATAAAAACGGCACAATTCATTTCACGGGAATCCACGGGAATCCAGCTAGATTGGCATCTTGGACCACTGTGCCACCCCTGCAGCGTACTTGTTCCATTTTATTAACATTGAACGTTAGTTTTTTGCTTCTTCTTTAATTTATTTTCAACATTAGCCCAATATTTTTCGATAGGTCGAAACTGTGGCCAATTAGGTGGATTTATATATTTCGGTATTACATTGTCCTTGTACCAATTCATGGCAACATTTGAATAATGGCATGACGCAAGATCAGTACAAAACTTTACTGAAAAAAAAACTACATATCGCTTGCCATACCATACATTTTTTTTTCAAATATATCCAAATTAGTGTACTTGGATTTGGAGGCTACGTTTCCACGCTTCGTTGCAGTATAAAATTTGTTTCCAGGTAACTTCTAAAAATCCTTTAAAACTTCGTTAAAACTTTGATGTATAATAGATGAGCACGTTTTTTGGCAGCAGACTCCTGATTTTCTGTGCGGTATGGGTATAGTATCACTCGGTAGGACTTTAATCCACTGATTGCACGTACATATACGCTGAATGGTACTTCTGCTTGTATTAAATTTCTTAGCTCGAACTCGGCCGGACATTCCAGGATTATTTTTATTGGAAATTAATATATTTTTCTTTAAAGTTCACTTGTTTTGGTTTTCTGTTTATAGTCCGTGTGGTTTTGTAACGATTTAAAATACTACACGTAGAAAAAAGATATGGTTGGAGGTAACCATATTCTAAGAGCAACATACTATGGTTGGATTTTAACAATGTTTATATTTGCAGGTTACCATTTTATGTTTAAATATGACCATAGTATGCTTAAAATCAACAAAAATTTTCCCGAAATTAACCATCATATGGACAAAATTAATCATATTTTGGTCAATATTACCAATAATGGTGGTTAAAACTAACCATTTTATGTTCAAAATTAACCATAATATTGACAAAAGAATTTGACAAAAGTAACCATAATATGGTTAGAATTAACAAAAATATGGTCAATATTAATGATATTATGGTTATTTATTTCATCCATTTTTTCAATTTGTTTGTTAAGTGTCAAATTCTAATTTTATAAAAAAAAATCCCCTTTGATTCATATTCCACCCTGTGACGACCTTCATTACCATTTTTTCTGTTCTACTAGTTTATTCTACGTAACTAATGTATTTTATTCAATAATTAAAATTAAATGAATGAGAATTTTAAGCAAACCAAGTAAAATGCAAACGACCAGAATGTTGTTGCTTTTTAAACATAGAGCAATTCCATATGAAAACGATCAAAATTGGCAAATTTTTGGACGGCCCCTCTCCGATTTTAAAATAAATAGTCTCAATCGATTGCCCAGCAAAAAATAATGTACCTGCATATTTTTTTTTATAGTGACTGGTTTAGTGGTGGAGTACACCACTGTCATGTGACAAAATTGAAGAATTCTTCATAAGGGACCTCATTGAAAGTTGTTTTAAAAAAAAACTACTAAAGCGATCGCAACGAGTGATAGCTCGTTGGAAAGGTATTGAATCAGGCTTTAATTGAAAAATAAAATTTTCCTAATTTTTCTTAGAAATTTACCTTTCAATTTTCCCATGAAAATTAAATTTTCCGATTTTCCACAGAAGCTCCTAAATTTTCCGGCTAATTTTTTTTTTGGATTCCTCATAATTTTTGCTTTAAGAATCAGCAACAAAAAAAATGGGCCCCGACTCCTTGTTTGGACAGGAGAAGAGCATTTAAGAGACCACCTTGTTAAAAATACATTTTAAAAATTATTTTACAGTTAAAAATACATTTATGAAGAACAAATCTTTCTTATTTTGCTGCTTATACTTAATTACAATATTTATTAAAAATTTCAATTGTCTTGGCATCATTATAAAATAAAAGTAACTTTAAATTTAGCACGTCGGCAGACGAAGAGTACCGCTTTACATTAATTGACATATCAGAAAAATTTGGTATGAAGCAATGAAACTTTTGCGTTCCAGTTATAGTTTTGACATTATTATATCTGTTTTGAATTCGTCGCTCCATGGCATCGTGTTCTTTTTGAGTGCATAAAACTGTGTTAATGGCAATTTCCTTGCTTTGAATCCACGAAAACAAATGTTGTACATTTAAGATCTGGTCAGTATATGGCCTTTGCAAACTTGCCTTAGTCGCCATGCGTTTTAGGGTTCCCCCTAACGCATCGCATGGGCCCTTACAGTGGGACGTCGCGAAAAAGTGCCACTCGACCTTGCAGTTTTGTTCTTCTTCAATTATGCAAAGATTGTAAAAAATTTTTTTTATTCTTGTACTGAGAAGCCGCGCCGCGCCGTCTGAGAAAAACGTTACTTTGTCGATTGCATCGAATTTTGATCTTAACAATTCAAACAGTTTCATTTGAAATAAATAAATGGACACAACAACAAGGCTTACGGTCTGTAGTTCGTTACCTTCGTTTTTGAAATAAATGCAAAAAGGATGCACCGTGCACTGGTCGTTTGCCCAATGATAAGCCTGAATTTCATCATGAACGAGAAAAGGCAAAGTCGCTTATCACAATGAATTCATTTTGGGCTAATTTCTCCTTACTTTCCTTTAGAAATTTCGATTGCATCTCGGATATGAAATGGTGCGCCTTCAGTTCATTAAACTTGAATCCGAATTCCTCGATGAATTCCGGAATCTGCTTTACCACGGTCTAAAGGGAACATCTGCCGCTGCTAATTATCCACTGTTTGAAATGCACCTCCTGAATTAACATCTGTTCAAACTTTTCCGCCAAATATTGCTCTAGGTCTTCAATCTTCGGATTTGGACAGATGACAATTTTCCGTGGGGTATGCGCACAACGACTTCGACAGGAGGTCCCTATATGTTTCAATTTCACCGTGAAATACTTTCAATTTCTTGCATGGAAAGAAAATTAATTTGATGTTTTGATGAAACATGCAAACGCAGACTGAATGCGTGCCTGTCTAATGCCAGCACGCATTCTTTTGGTCGTAGGATGGCAAACTTAGAAAATCCCACTTTTTCTGCTGGGTATTTCTCATTGAACTGATGGTATGCTTCGGATAGATTACATAATAATAATCTGCGCTGCTTGTGTACTTTTTCTCCATCTTCACGTGTGATAACATAGTCACGTGTACCTGGGCAGGCGCGGCTGTTGTCATCATTGCAGTAAAAATCTTGAATCAATTTCACCGTTGCTCCGCTGAGGGTCCTTGAGCCAAATTTCTTGGTGGGAGTCGCCAATATGCCCTTCTGTCGAACTAATTCTTTGCTTCTTCTCGCGATGTAAAAAGATGTTTGAAACTGTTCAGAAATCTTGCGTATAGACCATGATTGAGGCAGCACAGATAAAATGAGATATTTCTCCGGAAAAGTGGTCGCTAAATTGAATTTTCTTTTCAACTGCTCAATCATTTGTTTGCCGTCATCAACGTCATCTGCTTGACTGCATTCGTTATCAGAGCCTTCATCAAATATTGTCGCGATTGCACTCACTTCGCAACTTTCTTTTTCTAATAGGCGTTTCACCTAAAGTGGTAATAGCCTCATTCAAAGGACTCAAAGACATATTGACCATCGGAATGTCTGCCTCACTATCAGATGAAACATTTTGTTTACTTGTCATTTCACTCTCGGATTGTGGCTGCATTTGTTTCAATGCATTTGCTTGTTGAGACAAATCGATTTTACACTTGGGGCAAATGAATTCTGCTTCTTCACCGTATTGTATATTTAATTCATTCATGTATCGCTTCGAAACACCAGTTAATTTTAATACTTTTATCTTTTTCGAACGATGTCCACTCTTGTTAAACGGATTGCAGCAAAATTTATTCATTTTACTTTAAATTGTCTTTACAGCTTCACTCTTTACTTTACAAAAAAAACACTTTAACAAAATAGATAAAAAAAAAACAAGCGATATTTGCTTTTCTTTAAAAGGAAAATTTGCGTGAACTACTGGTCATAAAATGTTTTTTAAAGAGGGACTTAATTGGTTACTGCCAATAAGCCGACCACAGGTCATAAAATGTTTTGCAAATTTTTTAAATTACCAGGTAATAAATATTTCGCCATATTTATGGAAAATCCGTGTTTTATGACTTGTTTCTGCACGTGTCATTTTAGGCGAAATATTTATTACCTGGTAATTTAAAAAATTTACAAAACATTTTATGACCTGTAGCCTCAGTCGGGTTTGGTGTGCCATTACATTTTTAATAAATATTGTAATTAAGTATAAGCAGCAAAATAAAAAAGATTTTTTTTTTCATAAATGTATTTTTAACTGTAAAATAATTTTTAAAATGTATTTTTAACAAGGTCGGGGCCGATTTTTTTATTGCTGATTGTTAAAGCAAAAATTATGAGGAATCCAAAAAAAAAAAATTAGCCGGAAAATTTAGGAGCTTCTGTGGAAAATCGGAAAATTTAATTTTCATGGGACAAACTTCCATTTACTTGACAGAAAAACAGAAAAACTTATCAATTTCACAGGTTTTGTAACAACTAAAACAAATCAGCTGATTCGTTACAGAACATAAAGCAAAGACTAATTCTGCCTTTACTTTTTAAATATAAAAATAATTAGTTTGTATACAAGCAAACCGGTTTTAACTAGTTGTGTGGTGTTGTTGTAGTGTCTACAACTAACTTTGATAAGTTGTAAGAGATTAAAACGCTCACTTTGTAATTTTACTCTCAGAATGGCACTTTCAATAAAAAGTTTAACCTTTTGTCTTCCTTTAAGTATTTTGTACTTATGTATTTTAAAGAATTCCGGGATTGATTTTCAAAAGTAAGAAACTTAATCTATTTCGAGTGTTCTTCTTTTTGTGTACTAATTTCGATGGCATGATTTGGCGATTGGTAATCAAATAACTCTTTAATGATGTTTGATCCAGCAAACGGTATACAAAATTAAGCAAATGTTTAATAAATTTAATGGTTGCGTGTGGTGCGTTAAATATTTGTTAAGTGTGACCATAGCTTTAGACTTAAACTCTAAACTATTAAAATTGGGAAATTTTATTCAAAAAAGAAAATAATTTCATTAAAGCGAAAAATAAAATATCTTAACAATAGTTTTGTTAAATAAAAATCAAATAAATTTCAGATAAATTCCAACTTACAAAATTTGTTTAACAAACAACATCTGCTGTTCTTTCTTTCTTCGACTTTATTTTGATTTCCTTTAAGGCTTAATTGTCTAACAAAATATAAAATAAAATAATATTTAATTTTATCTGCCTCTAATTTTTTTTGTAGTAAAGAGATGGTCACTTCTATACGTTCTTAGATGCAAATAAAGGGGCCAGTACTTGCCCTTAAATATTTGAATGATGGGTTACATTAGTTTGCTACTGTGTTTGTGTTTGAAAGATTCTTCAACTTTGAAAAACATAATTTGTTGAGGCGTTAGTAAATAAAATTTCGTAACAATTTGAAAAATAAATAAAATAAAGATTTTAAAACTTTTTCTTGATTAAAGAAAGAAAATAAGCAAGAGAAAAGATAAAGAAAAAGCAACATCCGTTTAAGTTGGCTAAAGAAATACAAAAAAAGAAAAAAAAGAAAATAAAAATTTAAAATTGAACATGTATATAGTTTTAATCCTTCTACAGTTCATTTAATGCAGGCCAAAAGCAATTCAAAATAACAAAAAAAAAAAACAAAGTGTTAAAAGTATAAAATAAAAAACTTTATTTCAACAACAGCAAATTCAACTCAATTCAATTGCTTGTCCTTCAATACGCTGTAAAGAAAATTAAAAAGACCGGCTGACGGCCGGAGATATCCTGGCTGTTAAAAAGGAGAACTATTTTTATGTTTGGTTGTATTAATTGTTCGATGTGTTACTGCCATTGTTGACAACATCATTTAATTGTTTGTTGTAATTTTTTCTTTCAATTCAAACGTTTTATTTATTTTAGATTTAGCAAACTCAGCTGGTAAACAGAAGAATTAAGGGCCGAAAAATGTAAGAAATATATAAAGAGTGTATAATATTCATTTACTTAAATAATTACTAGTTGTTAGCAACGCCTTTTTCGATTAAAATCGCTTGTATTTTTTTTTATTTTTAGAAGTTTTTTTTATCTCTCTTTCAGTGTTCGACATCCGGTTAAACTGACTGTTTGTAGACTTTTCTGCCACATGTGTTGTTTTAACCCTTGCTGGATTCAAGTTAATTTTTTAACAAATTAGATTTTTAAATATTTTGTTTTATTTTATTTTTAAATTTTTATTTATTTTGTAAAAAAAAAGAGTTTCACGTAAACTCAGCGTACGAAAATAAACAGAACATTATTTATCGTGTATGTTTGTGTATTAATACGTAAACCTTAAAACAGTTTACATCTATTTTCAAGAAAGTAACGAACATTATATATTGTTCTGTACCCTTGTTAAACAAAATATCCCATTGTTTCTTGAAGAGTGAGAAACAAATGTGTCTGTAACTCATGTCGAAAACTATCAAAAGAGATTACGTCGTTAAGTTATAAATGTCATAATGTTCCACTCGAAGCCAATGTGGCATTGCAGACGTTGACGGCGACCAAAATAAACTAAAATTAAAAATTTTTCAACGGCGACTTCGGCTATATCAAATAATGCAAAGTGCAACTTTAATGTTTGTTGCAGGGCTGTGGAGTCGGAGTTGAAGAGTCGGAGTTGAGGTTTTTGTGTCGGAGTCGGAGTCGTAGTACCACAAAAACTCGCGACTCCGACTCCAAAGTTTTTCGGCATAAAAAATTTAAAAAAAATTTTCCGAAATAAAAATTATCTTCTTAAAACACATTTAAAATTTTAATAAACGATTTTGGAAACTGAGGGACTGAGTGCGTTTCATATAAATTTTACTACATAATCAATCGCCTGTCATTTGGAAACAGCACATTAATGTTTGCGTACGGTAATTTCTTCTCAAAAACTCTAATTTTTAGAAGACCGTACGGTAATGAAAAAATAAAAGTTAAAATCACTGAGTCTCATATACATTTAGCATCAAGATTATAGTAGGAGTCGGAGTCTCACTTAAAAAATTTCAGCGTTTGGAGTCGGAGTTAGTACTTTTTCGGACGACTCCACAGCCTTAGTTTGTTGTTTGCAAACGACATTTGAAAACATTCGTTTATTTTATAAAAATGTTAAAAACAAATAATTTAACATTAAAAAAATGTGCAATGAACAAAATATTATAATTATTATTCTTAGTATTTTGCATTTTTAAAAGTTTTGTATTGTTAAAATTTTTCTCGCCCCATTTTTTATTTGTGAGTTTATTTGACAGTTCAAAGCGGGAACTTTTATCACAAAAATGTTATGGCCACAATTTTTCTGTAAATTGGGAGTTATTTCCTTACGTGACAGATAGTACGCGCCAAAAAAAACTTAATGTGCTGAACCGAACACAACAATGCTTGCGGTTAAAAATATACTGAATGCAATAAAATGTTCTTAACTTTTTGTTGAGTTAGATAAGAACAGTATTACTATTCTTGTGTTCGAAGATCACAAACAGAGAAACGGATTTTTAACGGTTTACTACACAAGCAATATAAGCGTTTGTGGTAATAACAAATCTACAGAACCGAACATTGCTTTAACTATACCAATAGGCAACTATTAGAAGGCATGATGTAAATAGTACGAAACTTATCTATTAAACTAACTAAAAACAGCTTAAAAAAGAAAACAAGCATTTTTTAGTAATAAATGTTCAGACTGAGCCCCAACACAGACGTACGTTTGATTTCAAATGGAAAATTATTTAAAATCCAACTTCTTCTCAAACGAAAAACATTGGAAAATGATTTGAAAAACATACCATTCGCAATATATATTTGAGAAGTTATTTTATATAATTGAATTGCTATTCAACATTAATGTTTGTCATTGTTTGTTTTTCAAATCATTATTAATTTGAACTCAAATTTTATTTTCAAACCATTGAAGAAGGTTTGGGAATTGTGGTGGCAAAAAATAATAATTGTTTTATATTTAAGCTTTGATGTCGTTTTTTAACCCAACTTTTTTATCAAGTTCTTTGTCTATAGACTACCTTTAATAGTAAAAATATTGCTAATAAAAACTAAATACAAATATATTAAATCAAACTTGCTCCTGTTACATCGCTATCATTATGCCACTAGTCTTACATATAATAAAGTTCCCAAAACTCTACGCACTTAGTTTCAAGAAATTTAATACAATCATTTCTAACAAGAAAATATTCCAAAAAAATATATGACACATAATGTCTTACTTAGTGGCCAAATAAACCACAAAAACATGTTTCTACTAATATTTAAACTGTTTAATAATCACACACGCTGTTTAATAATGTCAAACCTCTTGTATATTTTACTTTTAAATTTCAACTTTAAACCTTAATTGTAAAATCTCTATTACTTGTGCTCTTGACTAGACCGATTTGTTTGAACTAAAACTAAAATCTAATCAAACAAAAATGTTTTAGTAAAAAAGAAACATAAATTATGGATATTAAATATCTGTTCTTCTCAAATATTTTTCAAATGTTTCATCGAGTTCGATTCGAACCTTGCTACAAAATTGTATATCAATAGCCAAGGCTTGAACAATCGGAGCACGGATTAGTAAACTTTACAACAAACAATATGCAAAATATTCCAATAAATTCTTTTCAATGAATAAAATATACATATTAATGTCTCGGATGATTTCAAAACATTTACTCCTTGCGTTTGGTTTAAGTTGGAAGCAAAACGCAAACCATAGGGGATCCTCTTTGGTCGTATAAAAAGCTCTCTCATAACAAAATTAAAACTTAGCGTTCGGCACCAACACCCAAGAACGATATCTATTATTTAGTGATTGTGTAGGTGAACACAACCCTTAATACCGTTCGTAACTATTTTCAAGAAAGAGCCGAACATTATATAGTGTTCTGTTCTTCATTAAAAAACAAAATAATTGTAGTGATACTGTAGGCAAACATTATAATTTAATGTTCTATAATGTTTCTTTTTTCACATTGAAAAAAAAGTAACAAACAAAACGTTTTCGCAAATACCGCACCACGAACAGCTTCTGGGTGTATTGTGTATATGTTTTGTGCGTGTAAAATTATTTTACTGGCTTTTTGTTTTTTTTTCGTATGTGTATTTTGTTTTTCTAAAAAATGTTAGGTTTTTTTTACCAATCAAGAGGGCGCATAGCTCAACAGAAACGAACGAACATTATTGAGCTGAACCGAACATAATAAAGTTTGTGGTTAAAAAAAAAACCGAACGGAATTAAAGTTTGTTGAGTTTGATAAAAACAATATTATTTTTGTGTTCGAAAGATGGCTAACAATATTTTATTTTTATTTTTTCTTACCGATTTTCTACGCAAAAACTGAAGCGTTTGTGTTTTCCACAAATCTACCTTACCGAACACTAAGGAGCGATGTTTAGAGATTATTTTAAATATGATTTTTTATGCTTTTTAGGAGGAGTGATAAAAAGCTATAAATGTTCTACTTTTAAAAGACGATGTCTGGAAGGAGAAATTTCCTTGTTCAAAAAGGGTTAATTTTAGTTCTTTTGTTTTCTTCCTCATTTACAGCTGCCAATTGCCATTTTCTTAACATTTTTCTTTTCGACGGCTTCAATTTTGTTTTATAACAATTTTCTGTATTTTCATTCTCCTCCAACGATTTTCGCTTGGTTGCCCAAAGTTTAGTTTATTTGGAGTTTATTTTAAATGCAATTTGAATTGCATTTTATAATTGTGAGCACTCGATTGTGCTTTTGTTAGTTTTTCGGTTTGGCAGTTTGAATATTTAAGTTTGTTGTCTTAATCTCATTTAAGTTCAATTCAGTGTTTTTTTTAACTTGTTTTAATTTCAGAAAAAAAGTTAAATTTTGTTAATTTTCCTGCGTATAAATGAAACAATATTTTTAAAAGGATTTAATTAAATTTGGAGGGCGACAGATGCATATAATTTTTTCTTAAATAAAAGAATATTAATTTAAAAAAGATCCTTTCACGGTTAAGGAGTTCAATTAACATGTTTATAGCAGAGGGGTATTTCAGTTAGAGGTGAAAATTTATTAGGTTTGTCAAAGACATCAATTCTGATAGCAAGTAGAAATAATTCCGTGTTTTGCTTAAAAAAAAACAAACATTTTATCTAAAGAACCAAGCAATTATGGAATAAAAAAATTCTGATCCGAGTGTGTAGAATGGAAGGCTCTTTTATTAGCCCTGAAGCGGGCACATTAGTTTTATGCAATCTTCAAAATTTTTTAATATCTTTATTTTTTTTCTAATTTATATTATATTTGCCAGCTTATGTTTTATTTTTTCGATCAGGGTTTGGTTTTGTGTCAAATTCGTAGATTAATGTGCGGTTTACGCCACCACTAAACTGAGCGCTTTACATATAAATTGTACTAACTACACGTTCAATAACTTTAATTATGAAAACCGCACATAAACCTTTAGTTCACAACAACGGTAAGTTTTGAAAACGGACATTAATTGTTATTTTTATTGGACTTTTTAATATTACATTTTAATAAAAAAACTCAAATTTATAAATAAAAATTCTATCAAACGGAACAATTTGTCGTTTGTTATTTTGTATTAATGTTACACTATTTTCCATTGAAGATTTCTATGAAAAACACTCAGATTTTTTAATATTTTCCTCAATATATTCAATGGAAACGACAACGTTTGAAAATTGGCTTCAGACAGATATTATATAATGTTTTTTTTTTTTATTTATAAACATTATTAGTTTTTAGGTTTGTTAAAAAATACAAAACCCTTTAAGCTTCGTTCACCATCACAGTTACATTTTCACTTGGTGTTCATAATAGAGCAACAATTTTTTTCGACACCACACACATTTTATGTTAAGAAACCGTTTGCAAATTTTACCCCCAACAATATTATGCATTTAAAATTATTTTTTACAACATAATGTTAAAATTAACAAGGTTTCTTTCAAATGTGCTAAATTCCCATTTCATAATATTGAGAAACTGAAATTTATTGTTGAAGGGATAAGCTATTCCTATGCGCATTTCACTGGTTGCTTAGACCAGATCGTCAGGAAGCTTCATTCAAAAATTTTAGAAAAGCTAAAGATAGTATACAAATAAAACTAAGCGAATAATAATTATAAACCTCAGTTTTACTTGTAACAATATCAAAGCTTAAACAAAAACAACAACAATAAACAGTGGGTTTATCTTTTCTTACAGTCCCGACTACAGTTGGTTGTTTTTTTGTCAACTCTAAATGTTCAACTACATTCATTTATTCTAAATGTAGTTGTAAGTGGGTAAAGAAAAAACAAAAATAAAAACAAATTACTTTATTTTATTTTGCCAGTAAAATGCGCATAGGAATAGCTTATCCCTTCAACAACAAATTTCAGTTTCTCAATATTATGAAATGGGAATTTAGCACATTTGAAAGAAACCTTGTTAATTAATTTCTGAATCCCAAGAAAAACTTTGATAACTAATATGCATGTGGCAGAGTAAATAAACTGAAGTAAAGTAATTTGTTTTTATTTTTGTTTTTTCTTAACCCACTTACAACTACATTTTGAATAAATGAATGCAGAAGATTAGGCACATCTTTTGGAACGTGTTAAGATTGCAAAACAAAATAAGCTAAAAAAAAACTAACCAATTGTATTTCTTTACGAAAATAAATTTGTATAAATCCAATAAAACATAAAATCCAAAAAAAACCTAATAAATTGCTAAACGCATAAACATACAAATCCGGCTATTTACTGATGAACAGGGCCAGGACTTTTATGCAGTTAAAATCGCGTTTTATGCGCATAAGAATGCAAAAAAAAAATAGAAATATATGCCCTAAAAATATAAAAAATATGCAGTTAAAATTATCTTAAATTTTTTTATTAATGAAAAACAAAACATAAAAATAACAAGAAAAAAACAAAAATAGCATGAAGAACTATACATTCAAAGCAAAATATGCACTTACAAATCGATGCCATTTTACTGCAAATTTCTTGGTTCGCAAAGATATTTTGTATATGGTTATCTCCGACTGACGAGACCAAATATGCATTTCCATAAAAATCCGGACCTTGCTGATGAGTTACAAAAAGGTAGAAAATAATACTCAATATTAAAGTAACAGCAACAGAAATAGCAATAAACAAAAACACCTGGGTTTAAATGTTTAGCTGCAATAAATTTTTGCTAAATCAGCACCAAATAACTGCCAAGACAACATCAGGGCATTTTTGAGAAACATCAGCAGCAGCTACTGTACACTAAACGAAAAAGGCTTTGTAAATCGTTAAAACTAGAGAGGAATGAAGAAAACTAGTTCAGTATTTAAACAGAAATTGTTTCTATTAAACATTTTTTCATTTTTTTCGAATTTATTCTATGAGCTAATAGTGTTTTCACACTTAAGGTTTTACCACAAATTTTGGTTTTAACGATAAAACCAATCATTAAACCAGGTTTACCATACAAAATAATTTTGTTAAAACCATCTTAAAACCTCTTTTGATTTGGTTTTAAGTAGATTTTATGAAATACAACCATGTTTTAGTTGTACTAAATTCAGTGCTACCAAGTTAAAAAGATTGAAAACAGCTGATAATGTTTAATCCCAGCTAGCATTTTATATCACAATCGAATCTTTTAGGAATGAGCTCATATTTCGATCATAAATGATACTCTTGTTGGGAGAAAAAGCTACTCTACCGATCATTCACCTCAAAGAATTATTCGTGATGCAATTATCTGATTCTTTTTTGATCAATTTAATGGTAGGTTTTATAATCATTAGTTAGTATTTTTCGTCGCAGTTTTTAATCGTAAATTATAAAGCTTTTAATTATATTTTACAAAATTTTTAAATTTTCATGTTTTGAATGTTTTTTTGGATTTCTTTGTTAAAAGTAACCCCTGATTATTTGAACAAATTTTATTATGAGCCAAACAAATTTTATAAGAAACTATATTTTTCTCTTTTAATTTGACAAGACGAATGAACAAAAATACAAAATATAAAGAAATAATTATTAAAACATATTGACGATTTTATCGGTACCAAAAACGCAACATCTGGAAAGTTTTACATGAGAAGCAAAAAAACTTTTTAAAATAATAAATTGAGAAATCTACTTAAAATGTTTATAATTAAGTTTTCATCTATTTTCCTAGTAAAGTCCCTTTTCAGCCATTTACCGTTAATCATTAACGGCCTAATTTATAAAAAATAAAACAGGTTTATAAAGAGTTTATAAATTGGATTTTCATACAAAATCTGTTTCATAAACCCTTAATTAACATGTTTTATTTTTTATAAATAAGGCAGTTAATCGTTTGTATATTGGGTCGTTGGTTTTTTGTTTATAAAATCGCAACTTTTTGTCGAAAAATTCCAAAATTTCGAAATTATGAGTACATTTGTGTTAATGCAATACATCAGAATCAATGATTTTTAATTTTTTGTCAATAAGGCCTTTTGCGTTTTAGGTAACGGTATATGAACTAACAATCGTTCAAGTGATAAATCAGGATTTAATCATCAAATACGATCTAAGAAGACTCATTTAGGTAATATTTACAAAATATTATCACCCAAATGCTAGCTGGGTGTGACGGCTCAAAACTCCTAATTCCTACTTGTTGAAAAACACTGCTACCTATATAACCGGCCGTGCTCAGGGAATGGGGTGGAATCTTTGTTTACAACAAAGTAGGTTAAAGCCAGATCCATAAAATTAAATTTAGGTAGCAAAATACCCTCTAATATTGACCACTAATAAAATGAACTAACAAAAAAAAAATAATAATTTATAAATAAAAATAATATAATAACAAGGTGAAGTTTAGATAAGAGAGTTAAAAGATGGTATACACTCTCGAGGTCATTACCCACCCAACCATGCTATCTTTTAATGTTCAAGATAGCCCAAAATTACCCTTTCTATAATAATCTAAATTTTTCGTGGAATAAAATCAAAATTTAAAAGTCCATTATATGAAGTTACATTTATTCAAGAAGAAAATTTGTAAATATGTGTAAATTTAATCATTTAAACAAAAGAATTATCTTGCTTTAAAGTAATTATAAATTTATAAGAACAAATTATTAAGTATTGTCTAATTTTTCTAAGTGAAAAAAAAAACTGAATTTATAAGGATAAAGAATTAATTATAAAAAAAAATATAAATAACATTTTTACAGAACAATTAAATTATAGTCGAAAAAAAAAAGGTTAAAAGAAATTAAAAAAAAAAAAATTATAAAATTAAATATATATGTATATATATTTTCTTTAAGTGTATTAGATTAAATTATACGATTTACGTATTATTGAATATCAAGTGTGTGTGAAAATTTTAGAATACAAATAAAAAAATTTATTAAAACTCATAAATGTTTGACTCACCATTTAAAATCCATCGATGACATAAGGCCTTGTGTCCTCTGGAATTTGGTAGATATTGATTTTAAAACAATTTATATTCTAAATTTTCACTTAGTATATGGCAGGTGTATTGTTTTGGTTGATGAATGACGTTAAAATTTAGACAATTAATGTAAACAATTTAGAAAAATTCATTAATAAAACATTTTAGTAATCTAAATATCATAAAAAAAAAATTAGTTTTACTTTAAATTACTTAACTGATTTTTAGTGATTAAATTCTCAGTGTAGCTCAATTTTACAAAAATTTCTTCCCATTAAGTTTATCTTTCCAAAGTTTCTTCTTATAATTTGAAATCTTGAATATTATATATTATATTATATATATTAAAATGATGATTTTATTTGTATGCAATTTCTAATTTAACATCCTTCAAGTGCTTTTATTAAATATTTGAGAAATAGGACTTCATAATCTGCGTTTTGGAGCAATATTTAGCTGAAATTTTATGTTGTTTACATGGATTCCAATTTTGTTCGCAATTTGATGACCCAAAGACACAGACAACGTTATTACAATATAGTCCTTTATTAAAATTTATCCAGTTCTTTGTATAATATCTTCCGGCAAACAGATATAAAATTATCCGTAACTGGAAAAACTTTCCAGTGAGGAAAGGATGTATTTCGTTTTGACCTCCGGGAAAATAATTATATATGTATTTCGTATTTAAAACAAACAAAAATCGGACCTTTAAACTAAAGCAACTCTTTCCCTCCACAAATTTTTCTTTTTTTTTCCTTCTAAAATAAAATTTCTTTTTGACTTACGTTTCAAATATTACTATTCTAAAATTTTTTTTTTTTCCTCTTTTTTTTTTTTTAAAAAAAAAACAAAGTATAAATTCATGTGCACAGTATTAAAGTATTAATAGCACGACCTCACAAAACAGGTACAGATCTTGATATATATATATATATATATATATATATATTATTCAAAGATCTGGATCTGTAAAAGGTAAATAAAAAAAAAATTAGTTTAAGTCGCCATTATTATGTCCATATATCCTTTAAATGATAAATTCCTGTACTGCCGCTGTCTATATCCTTTAGTTCATAATTCACTTGTCCAATTTTCCGAATAACCTTTGCCTTTACAGCCACAGGAGCGAGTTTAGCGTTGAAGTTTTTAATCTTTGAACTTTGTGTAAAATTTCGTCGAACAACTTCCTGGCCAATATCATAAACCTTATTCCGTGTCCGTAAATTATACCACCGTGCATTCCTGTCATAAGCCTTCCGCATTTCTTTTCTAATAGAATCCCTAAGTAAATAAAACTCGTCTTGTCTTTCCAAAAGTGTATCACTTTCAACCAAAATATTTAGTCGTTTTAATAATTCGTAGTCTTTTCCGTGTGTAATCATTGTTTGTCCAAAAACGATCTGGTACGGAGATTTGCCAATAGTTTGGTGAACACTGTTACGTAGAGCACAATTTACACTACTGATGTATTTATCCCAATCACGTTGATCTTTTCTCACGTATGAACGTAGGGCCTCGTTAATTGAACGATTTACACGTTCACTTGCATTTGCTTGTGGACTGTAAACCGCCGTAAGCATATGCCTTACTCCATGTATTTGTAAAAACTTTTCGAAATCCTTGCTTCTAAATTGTGTTCCGTTATCAGACAATAATACTTCAGGCACTCCGTAACAGTTAAAAATTTCGGTCCAAAGATATTCAATTATTTTCCTTGAATCAAATTTCCTAATGGGTTTCAAAAATGTAAATTTAGAAAAATGGTCAAGTATAATTAAAATTCCTATATTACCTGTTCTTGTCCTTGGCAACGGTCCTATTAAATCAATATAAAGTCTCTGAAATGGTCTGTCTGTCTTCACCATTTGTCCAAGTGGTGGTTTCAGATTAGTAGTTGGTGACTTTGATGTTTTACATAGGTCGCAGTTTTGTATGTAGTCCTTAACGTCTGTCACTAGTCTAGGCCAATAAAAATATCGCCTTATACGATCTAAAGTCTTACCTATTCCGCCATGCGATGAAGTAGGTGTATCATGTGCTGAATAAATCACGTTGTGTCTTAGTTCTGTTGGTACGAAGAGTTTCCAGGACTCTGACTCGTCAGTCAAACCAGGAGAAAAATCTGTCCGTTTATAAATATATTTGTCAACAATTTTGTAGTCCGGTAAGGCGGAATTTAAAAAATCCTCGCGCAATTTAGCATATTCGTCCGTGTTAAATGATTCCGATTCAAGGTCAATCGCCGGTAAATTTTCTAATTCAATGGAGTTTACAAATTCTTCACCCTCAAACGCCCGAGACAAAGCGTCAGGCACAATATTTTCCTTTCCACTGCGATGCTCTATTGAAAAATTGTAACCTTGAAGTTTTAATGACCATCTAGCTAATCTTCCCGATAAGTCTCTCTGTCCCATTAACCACTTCAAGCTAGCATGGTCTGTAACAACCTTGAACTCTTGTAATTCAATATATGAACGGAATTTTTTAATTGCCATTACAACGGCCAAACATTCCAGCTCCGTAATCGTATAATTTCGTTGAGCCTTATTTAATTTGTGAGACATGTAGGCAATTGGTCTTTCTGTCCCTTCATTGTCCATCTGCGCCAGAACTGCACCAACCCCACAAGTACTTGCATCACACTGTAGTATAAATGGTTTGTCGTAGTTTGGGTGAATGAGTAGTGGTGCAGATGTCAGCTTATTTTTAAGTTCGTTGAAAGCGTCTTGTGCTTTGTCGTTCCAAATAAATGTTTTCTTTTTAGTTAATAGTTCTGTAAGTGGAAAAGTCACAGTCGAGTAATTTTGAATAAAACGTCTGTACCATCCGGTCATTCCTAAAAACCGTCTCAAATGTCTAACTGATTTCGGTTGTGGGAAGTCTCGTATAGCTATAACTTTGTCTTCATCCACCTGTAGAGTTCCATTGCCAACTACGTACCCGAGATATTTAACCTTGTTAAGAGCGAAGCTACTTTTCTTTACATTAATAGATAAACCTGACTTTCGTAATTGACTTGCCACCTCAAGTAGATGATTCTTGTGTTCTTCAAAATTTTGAGAAACTACTAACAAGTCGTCAAGGTACACAAATACATGCGTCTTTAAATTAAACGGAATTACCATGTCCATCAGTCGGCACAACGTTTGCGGTGCATTACACAGTCCAAACGGCATTCTTGTGAATTGATACAATGGCCGATTGGGTACTGTAAAAGCAGTCTTTGGTCTTGAGCTTTCCTCCAATTTAATTTGCCAAAAAGCATCTTTCAAATCAATCTTTGAAATACAATAAACTGGAGGAAGTCTCGCAATCAGTCCGTCAATGTTCGGTATTGGGTATGCGTCTTTTACTGTAACTGAGTTTAGTTTCCTGCTGTCCACACACATCCTTACTTTGCCAGGTTTAATTACTACTACTGTTGGAGAAGACCAAGGTGAGCTTGGTGCTTCCTCTATAACTCCGAGGGAGAGCATCCTATCTATTTCAACACTTAATTGCTTCTCAACAGCAGGTGAAATAGGATAGTACCTTTGCTTGATGGGCTTAGCATCACCCGTGTCTATAAAATGCTTAACCAAAGTCGTGCAACCCAAGCCTTCTATCTCTGAGTTTGGAAATGCTGCAATTATTTTGTTAAGTTGTTCTTTTTGCTCGTTCGTCAGTTTTAGTTTGTCAGAATCGAAATCCATTTCTCTACAGTCAACTTCCGCAATGTGATCTACAAAAATCCTGAGTCCAAATGCCCTCCAAAAATCAAAACCGCATATAATGTCCTGTTGAATAGTCGGTACTACCAGAAATTCGAACAATTTTGTCTGTCCTTTAAAAGTTGCATTCAGTGTCACAGTCCCTAATATGTTCTGTCTCTTTCCATCTGCCGTTTTAACATTTCCTACACATCTACGAAAAGTCTGCTTACATTGAACTTCCAATGCTAAATACCCACCTATGACACTCTTATTGGCTCCGCTATCCAGTAAGGCTAAGTATAAATTATGTTCAATTTTCAAATTAATATAAGGTCTACTATCGGAATCCCTATTTACTATAGACGAAATTACACAGGCCCGAAATGACTTAAGTTTGCGATAATAATTACGTATACGTTTTGATGATCTGCTAGCTTGTTTATCTTGACCAAAAATTCTCGCTCGAGCTGTTTCGTATTCCATCAAACGTATATGGTAAGGTCTTTTTAAAGGATGTACAGTCTCACAGGTTGTGTTATCGTTCTTGTCAGTAATGTTAAAAGTTTTAAAATCTTCGTTATCTTTATGTATTTGTAAGCCATTGGATGCCCGCACTACTTTTGACGGACATCCCTTCGTACGTTTCCCTGACTATTGCGATTACAGTTGGGACATGTTGGTTTATAAGTGTCCCTAGCACCACAACCATAGCAAAATACTTTTCTAATCTGCATACATTCTATGTAAGTATGTCCTATCTTTTCGCAGTTCCAACATTTCGGATTATGTTGAACTGCACAAACCTCAGTTTCTGTCACTGTCAAATCGTCTAGGTCGTCATTGTGTACAGTGATTTCCGCAACACGTGCCTTCACAGATTTTCTATTTTCCAAAGCATGTAAATTTTTCATAAACTTTTCGTGCCTCTGAACTTCCTTACGAAGTTGTGAAACACTATGGATTTCTATATGTAGCAATTCGTGACGTATTTCATACTTTAAATTGCGCAACATTGTCTCGCACAAATCACCGTCAGATATAGGAAATTTTAATCTGTCAGTCAACGCCGAAATTGCTTCAAAATAATCGTCAAATGTTTCATTAGGTTTTTGTCTGCGACGTCGGATATCTTCCAATATATCGAAATCCGTATAGTCTACTTTGTACTCGTTTTTCAAGTCATTCGTCAAAGTTATCCAGTCAATGTTATCATGTGTACGTTGATAGCGCCAATACCAAACTAAAGCCTTGCCTTCAAATAAACAATGAGCATGATCATCTAAAATTTTAAAGTTTCCACCTAAAGTCTTTGTTGTGAGTATATTGACGCGATAAATAAATTCATCGACAGGTATCAAATTGTCATGTCCCGAGAATTTTATTCGCCAATTGCGAATTATATTTAATACCTTTTCCGCATAAAAAGGATCTTGTGAACTTCCATTAGAACGTGGAGATGAATTTGTATGTCTGTTAAAGGAATTTGTAGTATTATCTGATGAATTGTGGTTATTTATGTTTGACCCTATGTTGGAAATATTTATATCCCGAAACATAGATCTTAATTCATTTGATATGAAACCTTGCATTTCACCACGAAAACTATCTAAAGATTCAGATATTATTTGTCTGAATTGGGGATTATTGTTTATGCAATTTTCGGGCTGTACGTTGTTTGTGTCAACAACCGGAGCTATATTTTTCCCTCTAGAACGTGTACCCTGTGCTACTGATGTTGATGGATTATTAGATCTATTCCCCACCATCCGATTTGAATTGCCTTGATCAAATGCAAGTGTATTATTAGAACCTATGTCTACTGTGAAACTAACGTTTGCTGGTTGGTCCAAATTTGCCAAATTTTCACGACTTCTCGTAAGAGGCATTTTAATATATTATTTTATTAAGTTAAGTAAGAGATGTAAATATATGAATTCCACTACTTCATTTAGTTATTATAGATAGGTTAATATAAAAATAATATTTTTATAAAAAAAACTAAACTTCACACAAAACTAAATTTCAAATCTGCACAATTGAAACTAAAAAAAAAAAAAAAAATGAGCCTTAGTTATATTATATGAGTAGATATTCAGTATACTCCAAATATAAAAATCTCAAACATAAACAAACTTAAGTAAATTTTGAAGAAGAACTAATTCCAAAACGACAAACATTCTGTTAAGTTTTCGTGGGTTTAACTTCGAAATCTTCCAAAATTAAATATCCCAGACGAAAGATCTTAACTGGAAAAAAAATAAAACTATTCCATTCATCATATGGTAAAGATTTTCCAAATATAGAAAAATCTCCAAATCCGATATGATGAAACAGAATGAAGGAAATAAAAAGAAATGTAATCAATATCACGATCGATAAAAATTTTCCATGATTGCATCAGCCTAAATTAAAACTTTATAAAAAAAATTATTAAATTCCAAGATACATATGTATCAAAATTTAAAGTATTAGTCAAAAACTACACCGTTTTATGCTGATGCCCCACGTTGGGCGCCATTAAATTTATGTGACGGCTCAAAACTCCTAATTCCTACTTGTTGAAAAACACTGCTACCTATATAACCGGCCGTGCTCAGGGAATGGGGTGGAATCTTTGTTTACAACAAAGTAGGTTAAAGCCAGATCCATAAAATTAAATTTAGGTAGCAAAATACCCTCTAATATTGACCACTAATAAAATGAACTAACAAAAAAAAAATAATAATTTATAAATAAAAATAATATAATAACAAGGTGAAGTTTAGATAAGAGAGTTAAAAGATGGTATACACTCTCGAGGTCATTACCCACCCAACCATGCTATCTTTTAATGTTCAAGATAGCCCAAAATTACCCTTTCTATAATAATCTAAATTTTTCGTGGAATAAAATCAAAATTTAAAAGTCCATTATATGAAGTTACATTTATTCAAGAAGAAAATTTGTAAATATGTGTAAATTTAATCATTTAAACAAAAGAATTATCTTGCTTTAAAGTAATTATAAATTTATAAGAACAAATTATTAAGTATTGTCTAATTTTTCTAAGTGAAAAAAAAAACTGAATTTATAAGGATAAAGAATTAATTATAAAAAAAAATATAAATAACATTTTTACAGAACAATTAAATTATAGTCGAAAAAAAAAAGGTTAAAAGAAATTAAAAAAAAAAAAATTATAAAATTAAATATATATGTATATATATTTTCTTTAAGTGTATTAGATTAAATTATACGATTTACGTATTATTGAATATCAAGTGTGTGTGAAAATTTTAGAATACAAATAAAAAAATTTATTAAAACTCATAAATGTTTGACTCACCATTTAAAATCCATCGATGACATAAGGCCTTGTGTCCTCTGGAATTTGGTAGATATTGATTTTAAAACAATTTATATTCTAAATTTTCACTTAGTATATGGCAGGTGTATTGTTTTGGTTGATGAATGACGTTAAAATTTAGACAATTAATGTAAACAATTTAGAAAAATTCATTAATAAAACATTTTAGTAATCTAAATATCATAAAAAAAAAATTAGTTTTACTTTAAATTACTTAACTGATTTTTAGTGATTAAATTCTCAGTGTAGCTCAATTTTACAAAAATTTCTTCCCATTAAGTTTATCTTTCCAAAGTTTCTTCTTATAATTTGAAATCTTGAATATTATATATTATATTATATATATTAAAATGATGATTTTATTTGTATGCAATTTCTAATTTAACATCCTTCAAGTGCTTTTATTAAATATTTGAGAAATAGGACTTCATAATCTGCGTTTTGGAGCAATATTTAGCTGAAATTTTATGTTGTTTACATGGATTCCAATTTTGTTCGCAATTTGATGACCCAAAGACACAGACAACGTTATTACAATATAGTCCTTTATTAAAATTTATCCAGTTCTTTGTATAATATCTTCCGGCAAACAGATATAAAATTATCCGTAACTGGAAAAACTTTCCAGTGAGGAAAGGATGTATTTCGTTTTGACCTCCGGGAAAATAATTATATATGTATTTCGTATTTAAAACAAACAAAAATCGGACCTTTAAACTAAAGCAACTCTTTCCCTCCACAAATTTTTCTTTTTTTTTCCTTCTAAAATAAAATTTCTTTTTGACTTACGTTTCAAATATTACTATTCTAAAATTTTTTTTTTTTCCTCTTTTTTTTTTTTTAAAAAAAAAACAAAGTATAAATTCATGTGCACAGTATTAAAGTATTAATAGCACGACCTCACATGGGATGGCGCTCAATAAAAATAAATAAATTTAAAAAAATAAAAAACGTCAAACCGATGAAATATTCAAAAATTAATTATTTATACAAAAATGTTTGATTTCCAAGCATTCAATTCATTCACTTCTTTTAGAAATTTTCTTATTCCTACTAGAAATTAATTTTATTTTGGAGAAAATAATTAGCCAAACTGTGATTTAAAACCTGATCAGCTGTTAATAGAATTAATGTTAAAATCAGGTTTTAACTTTAGGTGTGAAAACACTATAAATTTCAGTTATGTATTTTATAAAGCTTTATTGTAATAGTCCTGTTCCTTTAATTTTTAGGAATGACTTTATACACTACCAGACTATTATATTGTATCTTCTTGTTACATTTTACCTTAGCTGTCCTTTGGACGTAAATTTTTCTGTTAGTTTCTATTTGTTAAAATAGTTGTGAGACAGTTTCAAAAATTTTTAAGGTGTGTTCTCGAGTTTCTCGGTCAAGTAATAATTGGCACTTTAGCGGTCTAGGGCAATGTTTATTATTACTGGGCTTGTTTTTATACCTTTTTGAAAATAGTATTGTATCTTCCTTTCGATTAAATTATTATCTTAAATAAAACTTTTACGATATTTAAAAGATTTGACAAAAACTCAAAAAGTAACTCGACGTTTCTTTGTCCCATCGGCACCAAAATTCATATTAAATGTTTTTAATCCAAATTTTTTATATTTTAATCAGGCTTAAGTTCATCAAATTTTAAATTATTTTTATGAAGAAATGAATTTTACAACATGAAAATTAATTAAAATTGTTATTGATAATCATTCATTCTTGACTGACCTGAGATTCGAACCCAGGCGGCTGGTTACCATGACATGTTTCGATCGCAACCACTCGATCTCCTCAGATGAATTTGCCGTCTTACACTCGCAGCCATCGACGACTGCTGACTTCAATAGTCAAACATCAATCCTTAAACCAAATTGTATATTAACCTTTGGTAGATCGAAATTTGCTTTTTTGAATGATTATCCATTTTAATTGATTTTACATGTTTTTTCCTAACTTCTGTTTTTTCCGTACTTATGTTTTTTGGATACAAATAAGGCAAACTAGGCCATTCACTCACTTTAGAAATCACTTTATAAAATGGCCATACAAACTTGAATAAACATACATACCTTATGAATGTACCTTGCACCTAACTTTTGATTATTGTTATTTGATATACTCTCTGTTAAAACAGGGTGTAAAACTTGACGGACTATTTAAATTAATTTAATTTACGAAGGATAAAAATAAGAATTTAGTACTTTTCTCAAAATATACACTAAACATACTTTTTTTCAGAAAAGGTACTGTTCTTCCTTAAGTTATATTCATATATGCCTAATAAATTTACAATTTAAAAACTTTTTTCAATTGTTAATTTGCTAAACAAAGATAAAAAGTTGTAAATTTTTCTCAAATGGTATATTTTCCTAAAAATTTTACATTTTGACAAAACTAGACAGAGCGCAAGTAGCAGATCTGTTTGAACATTTCCATGTTATAACCGTAGAGATTTCTTTCAGTGCAGAGCAGGAGGCACCAACAATTATAACAACAACAATCGTTGCTACGATAATGGCAATAAGCTAAAGCCAAAAAAAAAAATGGTACAATAATAAGAGAAATAAACACATACAAGAAATAGTTGTCGAAAAGGTATTGACAACACCTGCAGCAGCATTGGCACAATCTATGGCTGCTCTTGTTGTATATTTTACCTTACGAAGATTCACTCACTCAATAGTAGTTTCAACAGGAATTTTAAGTATATGCGACAATTTAAACTGTTGTTTGTAAGGATGTGTGCCAATGTGAGTGTAATTTATTTAAGAGTGTTGTTGTATAAGTTGTTGTCGATGAATGTACTTACATTTCGTATTTTTTTTTCTACTCTCTCTCTAAAAGTGCTTTCTTGTAACAAGAAGTTGCGGTATGTATTTCATTTCGATAGATCCAACTGCATTACTTCAGCTGGCTTCTTAACTTTTATAAAATAGACAAACTCATACACACAAACATAATAAGGCTCACACATCTACAAACAAGTCATACAGGTACCAGAATCTATCTTTAAAAAAAAACCTTTTAACAAAGTAAGACAAATCGTTTGGCAATGCAGCAAAAAAAAAAATAATAGTCCAAAAAAGAAAAGGATTCAAGAGAGAATATATGAAAAAAAAAATTTAGTATACAACAGAGTACAAGTATCGTGCAGCATGTGGTAGTAGTTGTTGCATGTATGTTTTCCTCTTAGTTGCTTCTACTTTCAAACATTTTTTGATCAAATTGTTTTTTTTTTGTAATTTTTTGCTGGTCCAACTTTATTTTGTCATCTTGTCGCTCTGGCTGGATTGTTGTTAAGTGGCTGAGGATGTGAAGAATGATACTTGTAATGTTGCTGATTTAACTTAATGACAAATTCCATTATTGAAGTGATGGGTAAATTTGTCTATGTAAAAAAGGTATGATTATATTTTTATGTAGTTTTGGTTTTAATTTGCTTGCTTTTATTTTATATGTAGACAAGGATTTTATTTATTGTTGCTATGGAGGTAGAAAAATCCCATATTAAAGAGAAACAAATTTCGCAAAAATAATTTTGTGGATGCATAGATTCTCCATAAAGTTTTTAATATGCATCTTTAGAAGCACTCCTGGAGGAATAAGTTCACCCAATATCTTGAGCTTGTGTGGGACTTAAAGTTTGGGAGCAGAGAACTTGTAGCTTCAAGTTATAGGATCGACTATATAATTGTTTTTCTAATACCCCATTCGAAAATTGCATGGCTGCTGTGATCTTAACCAACATTAGACCCTCGTTCTCATACAAATACAAATACCACTTCCAAAAACATGTTTGTCTGTCGTAACGTACTTGTAACTGTTGATGCCCCGGAGGATTTCCTGCGCCTTTCAGATGCCGCAACTTATTGTTGTATCCATTGTGAAAACTTCTGCTTCGTTAACTTGTTCACTATGTACTGGTATACGATGTATATCATTCATTTTAAAAACAGGTGCATGTCACTTGGGATGCGTCAAATATGCATATCGTAGGCTTCTTTGGGATAAATTTTTTTAAAGTAATTTGGTTTCGGAATCACTATTGGATAAGGCTGTCGAGAGTAAACCTATCAGAAGAAAAGTGATTTTTTAACAAGAGAGATGCCTTTGTACTGGGGTTGCATTGGATGAGATAGTCAGAGGAGGATGTGATAGAAACTATAGCAGAAGCTAATGATGAAGATACATATCTGTGATGCTTTTAATTATATATGAAAATGATTTAGTGATTGCACGCCCACACCAGAAAGAACCATGTAAGAATGAAGACTCCATCGCGGTATGTATGATGTATGCAGAGTAAATTATTGGATTATATGTAATGTTTAAATGGGGACTTCGCCTGTCTTCTGTGGATATATCGACCCCTTTGCGCGAAATTATCGTATGTTTCAAAAACCAAATTTTACAGGACATCCATTTTTCTACTTTTCTCTGCGTTTGCTTGCATATAAAAAATGAAAATATACATTCAATTTTTGGAGCAAAGAAGTGGAATTACCCTACAGTATTTTGTCAGGTGACGTCTCTTTGAATGTAGAACAAGATTGCATCAAAAACTCAATGACAAAAAATTGGCATATACGATAATTTCACGCAAAGGGGTCGATATGTTGATGAGTGGATGATATGTGGAGATGATTAAGATGGAGGTTTGACTATTCTCAGATGGCATGCTTTTATCAAGGGCATATGCTCGTTAAAGAGGTGCTTATAATTTTTGGTGGACTAAACACTCGAATTGCGATCTGTGTGTGGATATTATCCTTAACTTACACACACTTACAACATTCTGTACGTAAAATTAACTGAATTTGTAATATAAAAAAAATTAAAATTCAGTTAAAACCTGTCTACTTTTTTTTCATTTATAATAATTCTTTTAATTTTTACTGTTAAAAATTCAACACCGTTTTCCGTAAACACAAATAAATTTTCAGTTATTTTATATAAATTAACTATTAAAAAATGAACTGAATATTCAGTAAAAACAAAGTTATATTCAGTTGTTTTATTAAATTCAGTAATTTTCGTTTACTCCACAAAAGAGCCGAATTTCTAAAAAAACACCAGACAGACAACCAGTCTGCTGGTTTTTCTAATGAGAGAGAGGGCATTATTGTTTACTTTCCCTGTTACACACGCATGTTTTACTTTTGTTGGACTGACCTCGTTTATTTACAGAAGAACTCGCAATCATAAGATACCAGCAGCATGACCGATATGGTTTCGCAATTATTTTACTTTAAAAATTTGATGTTTTTCATTTTAACAAATAGAAAATGGGAATTTGTTACACAAAACAAGCACATTGGTTTTTAAATTACATAAAATTTGTTGATAGTTAATTTAAATAAAATAACTGAATATTCATTTGTTTTTACCGAATTCTCGGTTGAATTTTTGACAGTAAAAATTAGATGAACTTTTCGTTATTTTATTTTAAATTAAATTTTTATTTAATTTTACATAAAGAAGAATTTAACTTAATCAACGGACAATATTAACTGCAACTAAAATCCGTATTAATATGCACTTAGTTTTTTGAATAAAAATAAATTTGCTTGGAATGGTTATTTATTTAAAACGTACTGAACGGAATACTTCTTAAATGAACTACAGTCCGTTACTGTAATAATATTGTGAGTGCATGGGCATTAAGTAATTGCTCAATATTAACTCACCATGTGCTTGGGATCCAACTTGATGTGTAGTCGCAAGACTGGTATTGACGTAAATCGAAATAACAAATGTAATTGTAGGGGTTTGTAGGGATCATCCTAAGAATATTTTACATTTCGGTGTCAGTAGCCCCGGTGCCATGGCACAAGAATATTGGTTGAAGCCTGTTATGTCTTTCGGAAAGATTGCCTTCGCTTTTCCGTTGAAAATATACTTTTGGGAATCACGTGGTGGTTGTGGCTTACTACCTTAAGTCGCGGGAAAGGAAACCCTAAAAATCCCATTAAAAATCGGCATGATAGAGGATTATCGATAGGCGTTGGTGCTACCTAAAGGCAGCTGCTTACTTTTTTCGATATGCATCGGAGGTTAAATAGCACTAACACCTTCACATGTAGCGAGTGCATAATCTTGCTGAATTATTCAACATTTCAACAGTTGATATTTATTTTAACAGCAGAAGCAAGAGTTTAATTTTTGAACAAAAACTTTTACCTTAAAGCGGTGCCTTTAATTTTTGCATTTACAGTAAAAAGCTTTGAAAGCTCTTTACAATTTTGTTATTGTATCTTTTTAAATGTCGCTCGTCGGTGTGAAATCACAGAACTCTTTTGTCAAAGCTCGCAAATAGCGCATATGGCTGGGACGTAACATTTAGATAATACTCGCAACAAGGAAATTTTATATCAATCTTAAACTGAGGACATGATGAGCAAGATTTCCCATGGGTTTCAAATAGGGTACCCTCTAGAAATTTGTCTGTTAACGCTATGGTGTAGTGTATCGATGCGTCATTTTTGGCCAACTATACTATCTTATCATAATTGATTGCTCAAAATTAAACTATTTTTGGTTTTGAAGAGCTGACTACACTAACTGCCTGTATTTGAACACAAAATTTTGTGTGAGCAATTATATTGAAAACAAAAATAAAACACTAAAATTTGTTTATGTTTTCGATATAATTTCTCACACGAAATTTCGAATCCATTTTCTAGAAACAGGCAGTTCATTGTTTATTTTCCTAATTTTTGAATACTAATATCGTTTTAAGGCGCCCGTACACGACTTGTTTTTGCTTCTGTAAAAGTCAGACGCAAAGTCGTCTGACAAAATTTCAATTAGAGCGTGCTCTATTTTCTTCTGACAAACCATCTGTCATCACTGTTATTTTGAAAAAAAAAATAAAATTTGTTAGAAATGTACACACATATAAAAAAAATGTTTCATTATTTTAACCAAAATTGACATCTTCGAATTTTAATAAAAAAATTTTAAGATGGCTGAACTCTTTTACGGCGCAAATAAAAACGTTTGTGGCGGCCACACGCTATTTTAAAACCGAAATCTACTTTGGTTTCTGCAATAACTATGCGAAAAAAAACAGAGACGATGTCAGAAGAAAATTACATGTAAGTTTGTGACCGAATATTATAAACCTTATTATGTAAAACAGCAATTTTGACAGACATGCACAATTACATGAGAATTGCAAAGTTGACAAGTCAGATGTAAAAAACATGTCATCTATGTGCTCCTTTACCGTTTTCAATAAACACAAATAACATCTAACTAATCTTTATTCGAAAAATGTTTGTAGAAATGAATGATATTTCTTTTCATGCCTTAGAAGAACATCCTTGTAAAAAAAACACAAGCATCATAATCATCATAAAAAATACATTCTTTTTTAGCTTATACGACCTAAAAACAACCTGGTTGCATTCTCCAATATTGTTTTATTAAAATTAAATTTTTATTTAATATATTTTATTAGGCCCTATTTTCCTTTCAACGAAATTACAGGTAATTCTACTTTAAATCACAAATATTTTCGTCATATTTTTGTTCAACAAAAAAGTGAATTGAAATTGGGGCAAACTACTAAAAATCTGTGACAACGAAAAACAATTTCTGCTACATGCAGCAAGAGGAAAAATGCCTTAAATACGGCACAAACTACTAATAATGCTCAAAACGGAAACCAGATGCAGGTTAAGTGAAAATCAAACAATTATTATACAGCAAGCGAATATTCAAAGGAAATTGGGTGGTATCTTTTATTTTTTATAAAATAAACTTTCCCTTCCAACAACCTGAAGTAGCTTTAAGGCAAATGTCTTACATGCTTTTCACCTTCAAAGTAAAAGTGGAAAAAATTTCTATTTATTCCGCAAAATTTTACGGAAAAGAAGAAAAAAATTAATATTTTTTTTTCGTTAAGATAAAGGGAAACATAACAAAAACTTTAAGAAAGCAAGATAATGTCATTTTGATATTTTTAGCTTTTTTTACTTTTTTTGATTCTCTTAGTTTAAAGGTACAAACTAAAAACTTTTCTTTTTGCAAAAATTATGCTTTTGCCTAAAGTAAAGTTAAAGTTTTTTTTTTAATATTATTTTAACGAAAAACACAACGATTTAAGATGAAAAAAGAACCAAATTGACATACATAAATTAATAATATTTAATAAAGTCTATGAAATATTAACTAGCGGGATAAAATTTATTATTAATTTTTGCTACAATGAAACATAAAATTATTTGCATCAAAATGTTTTTATAGCAGACGCTTTCAGTTCGTGTAAAAAGATAAAAATTGATAGTTAATTTTTTATGAAATATGGCCTTAAATTGTAGACAACAACTACAACAGTAATAAATACAATAAAAATTACATAAAAAAATAGTAAATGGTCTTATATAAAATTAATTTATAGTAGAATTTTTATTTAATGAAATGCAAGCAGGAGTCAAAGAGTATCATAAAAAATATGCAGTTTTAAAATTGTATACATATTTTTACAGCATTTAAACCAATTTATAAAATAAATATTTTGCCAGTATGTCGCCTGTCATCAAAAAAAAAAAAAAAATTGAAATGGAAATGGAAACAATGTTTTAAGAATCAAAATGATAAATTGTTGAATATATCATTTTTAAATATGCACTTACACTGACAAAATATGGAAAGATTTACGCATGAATATACAGCGTTTTCCATTTTAGGGATTTGTAACCAAATAGGGGATTTTGTTGTTGTAGTTGGTAAGAATCTTCAGGTAATTTTTTGGGGAACAAGCAGTTTTTTCACTTCGAGTTTTTTCAGCGATAATACATACCAAGACGATG
The DNA here is from genome assembly GCA_949318255.1 of Pollenia labialis. Taxonomy (NCBI): domain Eukaryota; kingdom Metazoa; phylum Arthropoda; class Insecta; order Diptera; family Polleniidae; genus Pollenia; species Pollenia labialis. The sequence continues at coordinate 147,288,007 of OX439141.1, forward strand.
GCCACTGGGGCCAAAACCCCTTTTTGGTGGACCTATTTATATTTTTTCAACTACAAATTTCATGTGTGTAACTCTAGGAACAAACAGCCTGTCACAACAAAATCTTGGTAGTATAGGAGTTGTGAGAGGGGCACCCCCATATAAAAAAATGATTGCTCTTGTATCTGCAGAGCTACAATAATAAGGCACACTAAATTTGATGTAGTCTTAGAACAAACTGCATGTTTAAATAAAATCTTGGCGGTATAAGAGGGGAAGACTGGTAGCCTACCTACAAAGAAACTATTATTTTCCTTATATCTGAGGAACTAGAATCGAGAGGAAACTTGATATGTGTAACAAAATGCATGTCCCAACAAAATCTTGGTAGTAAAGGAGTGATGAGAGTTCTGCCCACCATACAAAAATATTATTAAATAATTAAAAAAAGTGATCCTTTATGCACGCAAGTAGAGATGAGCGATCCCGTGATTTTTAAGGAACATCGTGATTAGTGAACGTGATTTTAAAATCACTGTTATTTAAAACTGTGATTGTGATCACAACTTTTATTTTTGTTCTAGGATATTTGAAAATTTTTTGTTATGGAGTTTGACAAAGAAATAAGGCAACAAAAACGATCACCTGTTTAGTTGGACATACTTGAACAAATAAACATTTGCTGTAAAAAAAGTTAAGTTCTAAAAAGGAAGAAGAGAGAACAAAAGAAAAAATAGCAACAATTACATTCATGAGTGCAAAAAACGCTATTACCCACACAAACAGTGAAATATCATAAATTTGTGTATGAAACAAAATAAGAAAATAACAACTTAGCAAGTACCTGTTACTTAACAGATTTGGTCACAACTGTGATTCGTGATTTTTCAGTAACAGTGATTAAATCACAGGTACGGAAATATCGCTCATCTCTACACGCAAGCTCCAGCTAAATTGCCTGCATTTGAATGACTTCAGATAAGAATTACCCAAAAAATGATTTTATTAAAATTCCTAAAGCTAAGATCCCACTACCGGCTCAAATAGCACAATCTGTGAGTGACGATTTTTATCGTGCTATATCGGCGCACATTTAAAAACATTGCACAATTTATTCTTAGGTGGGGCCATTATCGTCGCATATTGTGACATTTTTTTTCGGTTTATATCGACTCACACTATCGTGATATTTGGGCAAATTAAATGATACGATTTTGTTTATTTTCTTGTGGCAGACATAATTTTACTTTAGAAATTTTCCAAAATTTTTCCTCTGAATATTCCATTATGTTTTATAACAATTTAAAAAAATATATATTAATATATTTTTAATTTAAAGGAATTTGTTTATCGTGTTTAATTCCCAATTTTTATTCCTGATAAAAACACTAAAATTTAATGTTAAAGGGATAAGCTATGCCCATCCGCATTTCACTGGTTGCTTGACCAGATCGTCAGGAAACTTCATCCAAAGATTTTTGAAAAACTAAAGATATTAAACAAATAAAACTGTTAAGCGAATAAGAATAATACGCAACAGCTTTATTTGTAACAATATTAAAGCTTAAACAAAAACAATAAGAATAAACAGTGAGATATTCTTTTTTTGCATTACTTATTATTTTTTTTTTAGTTAATATCCTTTTGTAAAACGTAGTACATATTTGCAAAAAAAATAACTTAGTGTAAAAAAATATCCATTTGAAACAAAAATAACATTTTTGTAATAAAAAGTATTTTTTTGTAAAAAAAAAGTATCTTTTTGTAATTATATTTTTAAGTTAATATTTTTTTGTAAAACGTAGTATCTTTTTGCATGTAAAAAAAGTATATTTTTCTAAAAAAAAGAATCAGTAGTTGTTGTAAAAAATTTTCTCTTTTAAATTATTAGTTTTGTGGTTATTTTGTTGAACTGTTCTATGGTTTTTAATCCAAATTATGATATTTTAATTTGGCTTAAGTTCATTAAATTTAATTTTCATTAAATTATTTTTATGAAGAAAGGAATTTTACAACATGAAATTAATTAAAATTTATTAATAATTTTTCATTCTTGACTGACCTGAGATTCGAACCCAGGCTTTTTACGGACAGGTTACCCTTACATGTTTCGATTGCAACCACTCAATCTCTGTAGAGAGGTTTGCCGTTTAAGACTAGCAGCCATCGACGACTGCTGGCAGTCAAAACAAAAAATGTACTTTGGACTTCAAGAAAAATTCTTGACAAAAGGTACGAAAAAACAGAAGTTAGGAAAAACATGTAAAATCAATTAAAATGGATAATCATTCAAAAAAGCAGATTTCGATCTACCAAAGGTTAAAATACAATTTGGTTTAAGGATTGATGTTTGACAATTGACTGCCAGCAGTTGTCGATGGCTGCGAGTGTTAAGCGGCAAACACCTCTGAAGAGATTGAGTGGTTGCAATCGAAACCTGTCCGTAAAACACCTGGGTTCGAATCTCAGGTCAGTTAAGAATGAAAAATTATTAATAATTTTAATTAATTTCATGTTGTAAAATTCCTTTCTTCATAAAAATAATTTGATTAAAATTAAATTTAATGAACCTAAGCCGAATTAAAATATCAAAATAAGTTATATTTTTGGAGAAAAGTTGAAAATACATGTAACATAAATTATTGGTCTTCAACAAATCTTCGCTTTTACTTCTCATGCTCCACTTAATAACCCATATAATGATTTAATTGTTTTATATGGCTTGTCGATAGCTTTATTAGTTGTTATATTTTATTTCCATAAAAATCTACATATGTATAATAAATTATCACATCAAATTCACACACATGCAACTAATTTAACAAACAAAAAAACTCCTGTCTATACATGATACACAAGCTCACTCGCTTACACACTTTTTCAAGTTTATAATACCCAAATAAATAACTCTCGTATTCTGGAAAGAGTTTATCATACAAAAATAGAAAATTTATAGAATATTTTTATATCTCCCAATAGATGTAAATTGACACATCATTTGTTATAATTTTTAAAAATATTATTAATATTATTTATGCACATACAAAGCAGTTGCTATCGGAAGAACAGTCAAAATTGACTGCCTGAGAACAAGTAAAAAAATTAAATAAAAAAGAAATGAAAAATGTTTTTAAATTTAAAAATGTCATTGTATCTTAAGCGCTGCTAAAACAATAAAACAATATGCGGTGTGAATACTTACGTTTGAAGGTATGCGTGTGCAACTGTTCGTATACGTAACATTGAAGTGTCACTTGCAATAATGGTTTGATTTTTTTAATGCTGTTTTCCTTTTAAACAGAGTTTTATTTTAAAACAATTGTCGATGTAAAGTATTTGTATTGCTTACAATCAATGTGTCTGCATTGTGGTTGCTATTGACATTAAAAGATTAATTAAAAGCTTTTGTTTGTGGTTTTTAATAAAAAAATTAAAACAAAAATCGTATATTCGGCTGAGCCGAATCTTTGGCACCCTCCACAAAGAAGTGGTTTTTCGGGAGTGGATTTTACATAACAGCTGTATTTAATGATGCACCTATTTTCTTAAAATATGGCATAACAATTTCTATTCATATAAAACAATTGTATGCAAAATTTCATGGCAGTATTATAGTTTATTACACAGAAAGAAAAACACTCGGGATAAATCCAGTTTTTTTTATGATTAATTTAAGTACGAGTCGTATTCAAAAATTCAAGTACGAATAACACTTAAACATACTCAAAACAATCCTAAATGGGATTACTTTTGAAAATCATTCCCGGAATTTCTTGAAATAAGTATAAAATTCTTATTTTTATTATTATTATTTTTTATTTTATTATTATTTTAAGTACGAATTCGAATTAAAACAATTTTATAATTCTTGAATCAAGCGCATGTTGAGATTGATTTACCTAAATAAATCTCATTTTCGGATTATTTTAAGTACGAAATCGGGATTGAATATGAATAATTTAAGTATATTGCGTTTGAAAACCCGTACTTGAATCAATCTTTCTGTACTTTCCCTGCGGGAAATTTGTGTCACTTGGTTTTAAAGCACTTATCCCGTGACAAGTGAAAACAGCTTTTAAATAAAAAAGAACGAATCATGATAGGTGAAAACAGAACATGTAACTTAACTGGTGAACATGTGCTTAAAGAGTAGTTAGTCCAGAAGGTAATTGACAAACAACTTGTCATGTAACCGGATTTTGTGTGGGAAATGACTGATTGATTCTACCTGATTGTATTACTTTAAATGAAGGGTAATTACATGGTTCATTTGGGACAATATCTTCGACAGGCGTTATTGAAACTGAAATTGAATGTGTCCATTTAGGTTGTTTCTGTGACCTGTTATATAGCGTCAAAAAGGTGCTAATTAACCCCCTCGTATGACATCGCCATGTTAAAATGATAAGTCCCCTTCATATATATGTTAGAACTCGAACCAGTCCCTATCACTATAGAACTGTCACGTGACAAGTTTAGTGTTAGTTGCCTTTCCTCTAGGGTTATTCCAGAAAATCCGTACTCACCGTACTATTAATACAGTTTCGGATTGATTTGAGTATGGATAGATTGATTTTTCTTTTGAGTTTACGGGAGCTTACAAAGAAAAACATATGGTAAGTTACGGACCGATCTTAACTTAATTTAGTAAGATTCAAAGGCATATAAAATAAAATAAGCTGTGTATTGCACAACTCATTTTTTATGTAACCAAAATATCAATGTAATTTTTCATTCTTGACTGAATGTCACTTAAATGACTTTTGGCTTGTTTAATAATTTTGTATTTTAGATATTTGAAAAGCGAATATTTTTTGGAAATTCCGAAATTAATCCCTGAACTCAAGACCTACATTGTTGCAGTAATTTTAGCACAACAGCCACAACTTTTAAAAGATGTTCTGGAAAATGCTCTTAGACGAGCCCATAATTTCGAAACACAAAATGGGGGTAATTTAAGTGACATTATTATTCACAGACATAGATTTTGTATATTTTATAATTTGAAAATAAAAATATATACATACATATCGTTGGCTTAATATGGAAAAGGCCTATCTAATTTTTTTTCGAAATCGAGTTTTTGCCATTTTCTGGTAAAACGCACTCAAACACATTTCCCTTAACAAATCCAGAGATCTATGATTGCGAATTACGGATTTATAGCGATTTAAAAAAAGGCCTAACTAATTTAATTTTTTTTAAAGAAAAAAAAAGGCCTAACTTATTCGAAATTGAAATTAATATTTTGGTTTTGAAATCATAAAGGGACTTCCCTTATCTTTATCATTAAATACATTTTAATGCAACCAATAATTTTTCTCTTTCTCTGAAAATAATTTCTTTGACATTTATATGTCATCTTTTCTTTTTTTAAATTCCTTTCTATTGCGAAATTAAATAGTTTAATTCATTTTACATTTTTGTGTCAAAGTTCCAATAACATGAATTGTGAAAGCGAAAATTCTGAATCAGATGATGTTCCCATGAGTAATAAGATTGCGAATAAATCTGAATGGAAACAGAACATAAATAGAAAGAAAAGAATGGAAGGTGAACAATATCTGGGTATGTCGAAAAAAGTATTTTTTCATGTTCATCACAATTCTGTAAAAGAAGTGCTTTAAGAAATTGTTCAACATTTCATCAATCTACCCGAAAGGAAATTTTTAGTCTGTTTTGAAAGATGTCATGGCAGCAAAAGCGTCTGTATGTTTCAGGTCTTACAAGCATTTCTGAGAAAAAAAATTCCTCAGAAAACTCGAGACGGACTCAGACAATACAATATTATTTAAGACACAATTCAAGCCGTTTACAAGTGTGCCGAAAAATGTTTCACTCAACACTATTGCTAAAGGCAAAAATGGTTCGTAATTGGATTACTGGTGGCGGTAGCCACGGTACACAAGATAGTCCCGATAAATCTTTAAGTTTATGCAAGTCTAGTAGACAATTAGCACCACAAGGTAAGCACAACAAAAAACGGCGCGCCTTCCTCGAAAAATGGCTTGCAGAACTTCCAAAAATGGAGTCTCATTATTGTCGAAAAGATAGCAAAAAGTTATATTTTGAATCGGATTTTTCCACGAACCAGGAGATTTATAAACTTTATGTCGAGGATTGTGAATCCAAAAAAGAAAATGAAGACTTAAAATTATCATATCCAATTTTCGCTGAAATTATGAAGCAATCAAATTATTCGATTTATAGGCCTAAAAAAGATCAATGCAATTTATGCGTTTCACATAAAGCTAAAAATGTGTCGGATGAAGACTACGAAGAACATAGAAAAGAAATAGAAAAAATGCGTGAAGAAAAAAAGAATGACATAGAAAATGCTGAAGCCGGGCTATGTGCAGTATTTTGTATGAATGTTTAGGCAGTAAAATTAGTTCCTCAATTAAACGCGAGTGCTGCATATTACAAAATGAAACTACAGTTACATAATTTTACAATCTATAATATTGTAACGCACGAATCAGATAATTATGTTTGGGATGAAACAGATGGAAATTTGGTATCTTCTGTTTTTGCAACTTGTATTATTAAGCACTTAAAAAAGTTTAATGACCAATCTCCTGAGATTCATCACATTATCATTTACTCGGACGGCTGCTTTCACCAAAATCGTAATACTGTTTTATCTAACGCCCTGTTAACTTATTCAAAGGAAACCAATATAACAATTGAGCAAAAGTACTTAATAAGTGGCCATACGCAAATGGAATGTGACGCAACGCATTCCCTTATAGAGAGAAAAATAAAAAAAAAACAAATAAACTAGCCTTCTCAATTTGTGCAACTCATACAGGAAGCACGAAAACTTCCTACACCTCTAAAAGCACATCATTTGCAATATGACTATTTCCTAAATTTTGAAAGTATTTCTAAGAAATACTCGTCCATTCGTCCAGGTATAAATACTGCGCACTTAAGAAACTCTATATATATATATCTATAAATATCCAAACCTTTATTTTAAATTTTAGGCAGAAGAATTGGCGATCCAACAGTAAACATGCTTCGAGCCTTAGGATATGATTCGTCAGGATTAATTTATTTCAAAACAAATATAACGGACGAATATGAGTTACTTCCCAATAGATCGAATTCTGTTATAGAAACCATGTCCCCTGAGTGTCTTTTTAAAGAGAAAATAGCAATATCAAAACAAAAGTGGGACCACTTGCAATATCTAAAACAATTTCTGCCAGCAGATTGACACCATTTTTATGATAATTTACCTTGTAAAATCTAATTTTTTCATTTGTCTATAATCTGCATTTAACTTTGAATTCCTTTTTACTACTTAAAACATGAATTATTACATTAGTTTAAATTATCTTTATCTTATTGAAAAAGGTCTAACTTAAAAATTTTTTTCAATAAATTTATCTATCATAACTTCCTAAAAGTATGAAAAATAAAAAAACAAAATAGGCATTGAATTTGTTGTCTGTTTTTAAAAAAAATTGCATTAAAAAAATTTGTGTATCCATTTTTTTTAGGTTTTATTAAGTTTTTTCCTTCTCCTGTAAAGTGAGAAAAAATTAGATAGGCCTTTTCCATATTAAGCCAACGATATGTACATATCACATGGGGAAAGGGAACCGGCACAAACCTTATCACGTGACAGTTCTAAAGTGGTATGGACCGGTTCTAGTTCTAGCCCTCTATAAAAAGTGAAATGGTCACTTTAACATGGCGATGTCCTAGGAGGGGGTTAATTGGAACATCTTTGAAACTTTCTAACAGGTCACTAAAGTAACCTAAATTAACATATTAAATTTCCCGCATTTGTATAAAAAATATATTTTACAAGAAAAATTGTACACAAGAAGCCACGTTTTACATAAAAAAAATGAAAAATTTAATTTTTATTACAAGTGGTAAGTTTTTTCATAAGAAGGCACTTTTAGCATAAAAAAGTTAATTTTTACAAAAAAGGCACACTAAATACAAGGCGGCGCGAAAGTCATCAGCGTATCGGAAGTTGATAAAATTTTTGCAAATGGCAGTAAATGTCAATCCTACTTTACATTTGTGAAGTAAGCAGATACAACGTTACGTTTGATAGATATAATTCCACATCTTAAAGAAAAATGTTTTTTGCTATGTCTAGCAGTATAAAAAGCTTTATTTTGTGATATTAAGAGTATGTTAAATCTCACTAACTATTAACACAAGTAGTGGTTACGCTTATTTGGTCAAATATTTAATAAGTGTGACCGTAGCTTCACAGAAAAAATGTTTGCAAAAAATTATTCAATTAAATAATTAATTAGTGTGCATTAATTATTCATTTAATTTATTGTTTGCTGCAATTAATTTTTTTAATAAAACCCATAAAATTAAAAGTTTGTGTATATGTGGTGTGTTTTTTAGTTTATGCAATTAATTTTTTAATTGACTAAATTTATGTCCCATGACTCGAATATACAAATCCGTTAATTGATATGATCAATTCCTTTGCAGGGGCAAAATTAGTTAAATATTTAATTGTCTAAACGAATTGTTTAATTAAAGTCGATTTTCTATTTTTTCTGTGTTAAGACTAAATGCTGATGGATACTGTCTGACTCTGGTCACTGGCTCAGGTCACAGATTACTAAACAGATATGTCACGAGACGAAAGGTTTAGCATTTTTTGCTGTCTCTTTCTACGAAAGCTGCCCTCTTGCATTTATCTTTAAATCAGCTTTTATGTCGCAATACAATGAATAAAAATTTATTGAATTGAGATTTATTTGCAAGACTGTTGTAAAAATTTACCACGAGTAAATAATATTTATGTAAGTAAATCACTGGATTTTACCTTTCTAGACTTTTTTGTGGGGTTTTTTAGAGTCTCGAGTCTTTGTCAATAAGTCGGTAAAATCGTCAAAGAGAATATTCGTTAGGAATTTAGGGAACATATCGGCGAAAATTTTTGCAAGCGTTATAAATAATTCTATGAATGATGGTCAGGGCGGCGATAATTTTTATTCACAATCCAAGAGCCAAACTAAAGTTTTTCATATCTTTAGGTAAATGAAGTCAAAGCAGATCGGGTGACACATTTTGCGCCACCTTGTACAAAAAAGTCTCTTTTATGGTTAAGTATAAAAAGTCATTTTTTACACAATAACGTTAAAACCTCTAATTTTAACATAAAACAGTTCTTTTACATGAACGAGCTTCTTTTGACATATGTTTATATGTATAAAAATAAATTTTAGGAATTTCATTAAACGATTATCTTTTTTCTCAACGAAAAACTGCACATTAAAGAAATTAAATTTTCTCAATGTCTCATTTGCTTCTATTCTGTCGCAAAGATAACCAGCACACATCTGCCAATTATTTATTTTCCTTTAATTTGCCGTACAGATACATAAATGTTGATTATATCAAAGAATATTTAGTTATTACTATTATTTTGCTAACTGGTGCACATTTAATTAGTTTTTAAATTATTATTATTATTTTATTTTAAATAACATTTTGGGTAATAAAATCTTTACCTAATTTATTAAAATGAACTATATTACCCACTTTTCCCTTAATGGCTCTTTAACACAACCTGGGAAGTTACATCAGGTTAAGAAATGTCTTAGTTTGGACATTTTGTTCTATATTGAAAGACACTTGCTTAGATGTAAAAACAAAAGAGCGTTTCACCTACTAAAATAGTGTTTGTGATATATTTTCCTTCTTTTGTGTTAATCATACCTCGGGGTTATGGCATATAATGTTTTTGTATTCAAAGTATAGTTGAACAACAAAAAACTTTCTCTTTTATTAAGCCAAAAGACAATTGTTCCATTTCGTATAATTTCTATCACAAACAAACAAACAAACATTTATGTATGTACAACCACTTTCATTCAAATAAAAAAGCAAAATCAAAAAGCTTCTATAATAATTGCAACTCAACCTCAAGCTCTCCCTGAAAACTTATTTTATGTACATGAATTCAGCTTCATGTACATGACATTATGGAACATAATGAGGACTCATCATCAAGTTGACTTAATGAATGACTCGGTAGACATTCCAATTGAAATGAATGTAATAAGTGAGAACAAATGAGTACAGTAGTATAATGTTTTAGCTGCCAGTCATAAAGTCTCATATTCAGGTTTAGAATTCTGTTGTAATTTAAGTTAATTTTTTTTAATGTAAACAAACAGCTTAAACTTTGTGTGTATTTACACATTTAGTTTAATGTTGACATGAATAAAAGTGTCGGTGAATTTTGATCAAAACAATAAAAAAAAACCCTCAGGCTTTTGGGATAGAGAAACAAAGATGTTAAAATGAGAGTTTTGTCAGAATGTTAACAAAGAATGTATTTTAAAAATATTGAAAATGAGAAATATGCGTTCACACTAACATCTACTATATAAGTATTAAAAATGGCACCATTTCTGGAAAAAAAACTTTTTTTTAAATACTTATTTTCTACAAAAGTTACAAAATTTAAAAAGAAAAGACCAAAATTAATTCGTAAATTATTTTGTTTAATAATACAGGGCGAACCAAAAGTCGCGCCTGCGTGTAAAAACTTAATATCTTTTTTTGTTTTTTTATTATTTTTATTGTGCTTTTTTTTAGATTTTAATTATCGAACCGTGTAACACCAGCATTCTAAACTTAACGACCGTTTAACGAACCAAAGTGGTAGAATTTTACTTTTCCAATGGGCATTCAATTTTACTTACGCAACGAGCATATCGAAGTTATTTCAACACCAGAAATGAACTTAGCCAAACCACAATCAATTGTTTTATTGCACGGTTCCGACAACAAGGTGCAGTGTCAGACTTGCCACGATCAGGAAGACCGAGAATAGCAGAGAACCAAGTGAACATTGATCGTGTACGGGACAGTGTTGAAGAATATCCAACTGCACTACTGGTCATATCTAAAACAGCACTTCGACGCATTCTATCACGTCACTTACACATGCCACCATACAAGGTCCAATTGGCCCAGCAACTTTTACCAGTTGACTACCATCATAGGCGAATTTGAGCAACGCGCTTCTTGGAGTTGTAAGCAAAAAAAAACGAGTTTATTAAAAACTTAATAATGAGTGATGAAGGATATATAAGTACACAAAATACGCGATTTTGGGGAACTTCAAACCCCAGAGTTGTTTACTAGCGCAAATTGCACTCGCTAAAATGTATGGTATGGTGTGGAGGGAAATTAGAAAGAAATATAAGACCCAACTTCTTCGAATATGAAGTTGGTAATGCAGTGACTGTGAATGGGGACAGGTATCGTACTATGATTAATAATTTTGTACGCTCTGTGGCAGCCATGAAGTGATTCAAGCAGGATGTAACAACAACCCACACGGCTTGTGCTACAATAAGTCTTTTAAATTAAATTTTAAAAGACCGAATTATCCCAAGAAATTCAGAATTCAATTGGCCAGCACATCCACCTGATTATTTTCTATGGGATTATCTTAAAAAACCAGTGTATGTTAACAAGCTCCAAACTATAGAGCAGCTAAAGCACAACATTGAAGCTGAGATCAGGGCAGTGGAGCCTGAAATTTTGCGTGCAATTATGTAAAACGCCTGTTTAAGAGCCCAATTGTGCATCGATGAAAATGGTAGCAATCTCTCTGATATTGTTATTCATAATTAAAATTTGATCGTTCAAAGCTAATATTATATACATATACTAGCTGTCCCGGCAAACGTTGTTTTGCCATATAACTTATTTATTTCAGATGTTACAGTGTCTGCATGTCAAGAAAAACTGGTTGATTAGTTAAGAAGATAATAAAAATGATAGGCTATATTTCATTCTACTTACCTGCCAAATTTCAAGGAAATCAGTTGATAAGTTAAGAATATATAGGGAGGGGGAGCTTTTACCCCTCTTGCCTTATTTCACGCCCTAAATAATAAAAACTATAGGTTTGAAGTACTTTCCGGCTGTAATCGGTTGATTAGTTAAGAATATAATGGGAGGGGTATCTTTTGCCCTTCTTGCCCTATTTCACATCTTATTACTTATTTTCTTTCAGATGTTACAGTGTCTGCATGCAAAATTTTAAGATAACCCGTTCATTAGTTTAAAAGATATAAGGAAGGGGAGCTTTTACCGCTATTGCCCTATCTCACGCCCTATTCCCTATTTCCTTTCAGATATTACAGTGTCTGCATGCAAAATATTAAAAAACCCGGTTGATTAGTTGAACAAATTGGGGAGGAGGAGCTTCTACCCCTATTGCCCTATTTCACAGCCTAAATAATAAAAATTTTAGGCTATAGTTCTTTCCAGATGTTACACTATTTTCCTGCAAAATTTCAAGAAAATCGGTCGATTAGTTAAGCAGATATTGGGAGGGAGATCTTTTACCCCTATTGCCCTATTTAACGCCCTACTCACTTTTTTCTTTCAGATGTTACAGTGCGATCATGTTTAATTTTAAGAAAACCGGTTGATTAGTTTTTTTTCACCCTCTAGCGATATAAAATATACTTTACGCCCTATTCTCATACCTAACAAATACACATACAAAATTTCATAAAAATCAGTCAAGCCGTTTCGGAGGAGTTCAAAATGGAGGGCTTTTTGTTGCTATTTGTATGGAAATATGTAGGAAAATCTAAATGCCATATCTGCGGAAACCCTAAGCCGATTTCGTGCAAACTTAACTTAAACCATCTACAGGCTATCTCCAACGTACCCTGAAATTTTGGTTGAAATCGGTCGACCCGTTTCCGCAGTTAGTGGTGACATCAAAGTGTACACTTCTTTTTATATATATAGATAAAAAAAAGCAATATAAAAATAACAATAGACAAAAAAGTTATTCAATTTATACACGCAGGCGTGACTTTTGGCTCAACCTGTATAAAAAAAATTAACAAAAAACACTTGCAAAAAAGTAAAATCTAGGAAATTGGTAACGCTGCTTTAAAAAAAATGCCATTTTGTTAATGCTGCCACAATAATAATAGAATTTGCCGCCACTTTTCTATTGATGACACTAAAAAATCGAAAGATGTAAAAGGGAACAAAATTAATGTCTTGTTATAGGCTTTTTACACTGATCAACATCTATCATGAAAGATGTAGAAAATTTGAAACTCTTGTTTACATTGCTCCCATCTACCATCAAACAAAAATGTCACCATTAGTTAAACGAAGCTTTTTATATTAGGTGGACAATTTTGGTTTCAGAAAACCTTTCATAAAAAATACAATTTACCTTTCGTTATATTAGAAATTTTAAAAATGGAAATGTGTAAATCCATATTTTTGTTTGCTTGTAATAAAATTGTATAAAATATATGGCTTCTACTCCAAGAAAAAGAAACTGATATTCTGCATCAAACTTCATCTGTTTTCATGTGCTACTTCATCTTTTAGAACATTAAGCACTTCACATTTGGATTTACATTTTAACTGAAAGCGTATAAATATATCCACAAATTGTACACCATTTTTCTGTCTAATGCTGTATTTGGTTGCTCCAGGTATAACATTCAGTCTATTGTATATGTGTAAGTGTAAATTCATGTTTGTGAATACAGAGGTAACTTAACAATTGTAATTACAACAATTCGTAAGCGTGCAATGACTTTTTGCTCCAGTTGATATTGTGTGAATGAGAATGCCTGTCAGTATAAGAGAATAGAAAATACAATAAACACACACATTTAGAAAAAAGAGAAAAAACTTTGTGCTGGCAGTAAGTGAAAGCACAATAGGAACAACTATCACCACTACAATTTCATTATGTGAGTGGAGTGATGTGGAGTAGAGTAGAATGGTACAAGTAGTACATAATGTGCCATGTTAGTTCCCATTATGTGTTTCTAATGACTATTCGTCTGTCTGTTTAACAAATGTATGTTCCATTTTTATATGACCAACTTAATATTTTTATTTTGTTCGCTTGTTCGAATTTGTTAACACAGAGAACATTTGTTTTTTTTAGTTTGTGATGTACAACTCATGACAAATAAGCTTTGCATTTATGAAAACATCTTTGAAGGAATTGCTCGGAGTTTTTCATAAAACTAAATTTTAACACAAGAGGTGAATTTTTCAACAAAAAAGTCATTTATTCTCACAGAAAAATATTGATATCAATGTTAAATTAATATGGAGTAATGTTAAGTAAAAATCAAAATAATTTCTGCCAAAGCATGCAATTTATTTCATACGAATTGCAAATAAAAAATTTTAAAATTTCATTGTTCAATATTGAATAAATAAAAGCCTGTTCTACTTGTTTTGAACAACAGCAATTCTACAAGAATAAAAAAAACAAACATTATTTTTTTCATGTTTTTAATAACTTAAAAATCGAAGAAACAATTTCCGTATTCTTTTTATTAAAATTATTTAGTTAAATAAATTAAATTTGCAAATTGTGAGTGCTTCTGTAAACAAAAGAGAATAAAAAAAAATTATTTTACTATAAAAAAACTTTAACGGGAAAATTAATAATAACCATCTTTCTCTCTCTGGTTCATGCTTCATGAACAAAAAAAAAATTATTTTAAAAAATGAGAAATTTTTTTTTTGATATTGTTCTTTAAAGTTCTGAGTAATTAAGTTTTCAAAAAAAGTGTAAAAAAAAATTATTTTCACTAGTTTTTTGATTTTATTCCGAAATATTTTGTATAGAATTAACGTTTCTGTTTTTTTGATATTTTGTCCAATTTGAAATTTATTGCCAGCAAAAAACAAATTTGGTCCGGTCAGACCAAAAGGGTAATATCATATACTTTTTGATTAAAATTATTTGACTGAACAGATCAAGAGTGTAATCCTAGGGTTAAGATAATTTTTTAAAACTTATAATAAATAACTTTTGAAATACATAAAAAACATCGTTTCCGGCCCTTGCTTTAAAAAAAAACACATTTTTACACAAAAATTCACTTTCTATTCTAAATGTCAAATAAGCATATTTTAAGCAGAATTATTTTTTTACACAAAAAATCCTCTGGAATGTTACTCGTCATTTTAGACCACTAAGGTCTTCGTCGAATCGACGAACTTTTTAAAAACTAAATTCTAGCGTAACGATTTTTTTAAGTAACATATTTACAAAAATCTGTTTTAGTTAAGCGTTTTAAAACTCGATATGAATTTGAACCCTTTTTTTGTTTTTCAAATTAATTAACTTTTTAAAACAAAAAAAAAGTAAAAAGGTAAAAAAAAAATAATTACTTTTTTCTTACTCACTTTTTAAAGATAATCAGTCAAATAATACAAAAGAAAAAAAAAAATTTAGTAACTTTTTTACGCTATTTTGGTCTTTTGACAACATTTTCAACGGATTCTTGTCGATTAAGTACTTTATTGTAAATGTTTTCCTTAATTAAGGTCTGCTAGGTAGGTGTCTCGAATCTGCCTCTTAAATGGAGAGACCCGAAATATTAGTGAACATTTTTCAGTACTGTTGTCGGTTTTGGGTTTTCGATCTTAATGGAGCATATTGTAAGTATATGTATATGACGTAACTGTTGACAAAAGTTATATTTAAAATTCCAAAAAATAGACACAAAAATTACACTAAGGCTAATCTTTGTCGTTGCGACGAGTACACACCTCTTAAATTTTACTTTAAAAAATAATGATACAGCAAACGTCCATTCATTAAAAACGTTCGGCATCAGCTAACGTTGTTGGTAAAAAGGGCGTTATTTAAACACTCATAAAAAAGTTATACAGCAAAATGTAAAAGAGCCTCTTCGATTTGACGAACAGTAACCATCTTGGTTTAAAATCCATCTCCATTTTATTTAAAACTAGCATATACCCGCTTCTTCATAGCGTCTCCTTTTTCTTCGTGGAGATATTTTTACGCCAAAGTTTAATTTTCTAGGTTTAGGCTTGTTAAAATTCTATCATTTAACCCGCTACTTAAGTAGAACTAAAAAGCTAAAGAAAAATATAAAAATATGGTATTAACTTTGTCTCTATGTTGAATGGTTCAAAAGATAGATTGGTTCAAAAGATTCATGCAACTATTTCCTTTTTTAAGTAAACAACCTTGTTAAATAAATCAGCTAATGTCATTAAAACTAGGCCGTAATTGTGTTCAACGCTACGCAACGCCAAAAATTACATTGAAAGCAACAACAAAGTAATAAATATTTTATAATTTTGTTGTTGCTTTCTTTAGAAATTCATATTGAATTTTTAATTTTCAAACGCTGCATCTTTTCTGACAATTGTAGTAATTTAGTGAATGAGCCTGTATGATTAGACTTTTTTCTAGCCACCAACTGTAACCGATAAACTGGCATACGTATTCATTTTCAGATTGATGTTTGTGAATGACCGAGTTTTAGTTGCTGCATAAGTTTTTGTTTTCGAACAGACTTCGTTTTTGCTGATTTTCACAGTTATTTTTCCTTTTTATTTTTTTCTGTTATATTTCTCAAAAACTTTCAATTTTTATTGCATCTCTATCGTTCAACAATAATAATAAAACAGAAGCGAAGGAAAATCAGAAAAGAAACCTGTGCTCTTATAACTTTTATAAATATATAAATGCATTTGTTTTCTATGAATGTGTTTCTACATCAATGTGAATGTATGTATTTATAGGTATTTGTTCTTGTATGTTTATGTTATGTATAATGACTTTAACAAAATGGTGCTCGTTGGTTCAATTGTTGAAATATTTTTCCGGTGTTTTAGTGCATTCAAACATTCAGTTTTTTTTAACATTTTATAGTTAACACAAGCATTTGAACATATATATATATATGTATATATCTACAACACAGAGGTGTAGAGAAAACATTGGTTCTATTTCCATTTTGTTTGTTGGAATGAGTCAGTGTGTATGTTGAATTGTATTCGTTTGTGCATTCAATGAAAATGCTAATTAATGTCAGGTTATGACTGGAAACTTTTCAAATGTATGAACATTTTTTTTTAACTTTTTCGTTTATTATACCCTTCACCACAGGTGGAAAAGGGTATATATAAGTTTGTCATTCCGTTAGTAATTTCTACAATATCGATCATAGACCCTATAAAGTATATATATGTATTCTGGGTTCTTATGAGGAGAGAAGTTGATTCAACGATGTCTGTCTGACCGTCTGTCCGTCTTACCTTTGAAATGTGTTTTCTGGAGACTCCAAACATGATAGCTTTTTTACATTTGCATCACATATAGTCTGCCATCATGATATACCGCTCAAATAAAGAAACAAACCCGTAGACTCAATATATTTTAATTTAACCCTTCCTCTGTAAAAGTGTTCGAGTTGTGTAACTTTCAGACTAAGACTCGCGAGGTTTCAGGTTCGATTCCATTCACCACAGCTGATTTTTATTTAATTTGTTTAAGTCCTAAAAACGATGTTAAAATTACCTATAAAGCTTTTCGATATTTTCATTTTATTGGCAATGACACAGTGTTTTATTTTATTTCGGCAAGCTTAAAAAAGAGCACTCGCCACCAGGGACAGGCGAAATAGTTAGCACTTTGACTCAATGCGTACTACTGATCCATTTTTAACGTTAACATTTATTAACTTTACATTTTTATTTCATATTTAATGAATATTGTAAAGTAAATTATATTAAATAAATTCATTTTTATCAATAAATTAAATAAATACACTTAGGTCTGTTTATATGCGTTTATTTTTATGCGGATTTGAATTTATGCGGTTTTCAATTCGATTTTTTTTACATATTTTTTTTTATTAATTTTTTATATTTTTTTTTTGTCGTATTTAACATTTTTAAACGTTGGCATCACATATGAATAGTAGTTTTCAAAATTGAATGACGAATTATTTTGAAAAAACTGCCGAAACCCTTGTAAATAAAGATTGTATGAATGTTCCGACTTTACCAACTGCTAATGTGTATGTTGTCTTATCTAGCGACGAGGATTTGATTGGGTCCTCTAGCGATGAAAGTGATTTTGCACCAATTAAAAAGCGGATTAAAACGCTGCCAAGTAGTGATTCCGATAACACGTAATGTTTTACTTTTAAATATTAAATATTAATTTAAGTTTCAAAATATTTTGTTATTCGTGCTTAATTCCCAGCCTAAGCAACCAGTGAAATGCGCATAGGAATAGCTTATCCCATCAACAATAAATTTCAAGTGTTTTTATCAATAATAAAAACTGGGAATTAAGCACGAATAACAAAATATTTTGAAATTTAAATTTTGTATTCCCAAAAATTTAAATTACTTTTTGATATTAATTTAAGTTTTATAAATATTGTTTTTGTTTCTTATTCATTACTAATTTACGTATTAATTTAAATATATGCCTTTAACTATTTGTTAACTTTCATAAAACTGGTTGATATTGTAGTTATTAATTGTTTTGGTTAATTTTTTTATATAATGACTTTTTTAATGCGGACCTGAGTGTAGTCATAAATATTAGGTATGTAATTTTTAAAAATACAGTAAGCAAGCTTTAAAAATGATAATATGTAACTATCTTTGGATGTTATCAAAACAAATTCATTTATATGTATATATGATATTCGAGTTAAGGCGTTTATACTAGGGCGATTATATCAAAAAATTCACATGGATAAATTTCCTGAAAATAAAAACAATGTTCATATTTCCTCAGAACAACTTCGCTCTACTAGTAATCATCGATTTAGGTGGATCGTATGTTGAAATGTCCTTAATGTTCTCTTTCACCATAATTAAAGCTGCTATTGTATTAGTATTGAGTCGGTTACGATGATCAGTCCTAATAAGTTTTAGTTGGCTAAAAATAAACCAACTACTTTTTTCAAATTTTTAAACATCGGCTCATTTACAACATTTTTTAAATTAAAATTTAATATTTTATTTCTGCACACTTTACGTACAGATTCAAAAGATACGGAATATGTCAGGATTATACATGGTACATGAAGTCATCAAAAGATACGCAAAATGTATCTTTCGTATCCTAACGGCAACACTGCTAGACACCGTTGTGCACAGTTAACAAGTTGAAATAGGTACCCACGTTTCGCTAGCTAATTCTATAGCTCAAAGTAATGCATAAAACGTTTTTTTTTTCAACGGCAAGACAAAAAATGTGTTTGCTTAATAGATCCCGTTAATAAAACAACAACAACATTTAAAGATCATCGCTTGCTTTTTACTGTTTATTTTTTAAAATATATACAAAACTTTAGTCTCATTGGAAATTTTAAAGTGTTAAGTTAAAAATTTAAAGGTAAACATAATTTTTTTCATCCCATACACAAATAAATATAAAATTGATAAAACTACTCCATTGTGTACACAAGAGGATTAGTTTTTACTTCGTTTAAAAACGAAAACATGTCGTTAAAAAACGAAGACATGTCGTCTCACTACAAACACTTTTTAACAATGACATGGTTCATACTTGCATTACATCGGACCAGTCCATGGAGTAGTCCATTTCATGAAATTGGATCGGACCACCTGATAAAATTTGCAGGGTATGTATGAGCAAAAGTTATATATGTATGTAGCCATTGCTTTCGTAATTGTTGTTATTAAGCTTTGTTTTAGAAATGGAGCGTGTTTCTATTTTTATATCTTATTGCAATGCCTTAAGGTATTGATTTAGAAGTTGTTTGTGTTTTTTAGAAGCTGTTGCAACGTTTCTCTCTTCTTGCATTCTTCTTGGTTGTGGTTTTTGTGTTGTTTTTTTATACACAGAAAAAATTTTCCAAAATGTTTCACCAATTAAAGCATTAATCAAAAATAAAATTAGTTTTAATTACAAATTTAATCAAGTGAATTGAACTTTTAATCAAGTGAATAAAACGTTAAATCAAGTGAATTAAACGTTTAATTGATACTATTATTTTGTTAACCGGTACAAATTTTATTAAGTTTTTAATTAACATCACAAATTTTTGAAATGAAATCAATTTTTGTTTTTTCTGTGTACCCTTCACCACAAGTGGTGGATTTTATTTTAATGTTGTTATTTTACGCATGCATTTATGCATTTAATTTATTTTAATTTAACGCTTTTTGAGTAAGAGCGTTCGTAGGCGAGTTGTCTAAGTTCTTGCTTGTGACTCATGAGGTTGCCGTTTCAAATCTTAAAAATAATTTTTTTTTATTTTTGTTAAATTTTTTTATGTTCTAAAAAACGATTTTAAGATTATAAAATTTTAAAACGAATTTCAAACATCTACTTTGGGCAAAGAGGAAACGGACTAAGGTACATATAAGTACACATTTTTTAATTTTGTCATATTCTTCGGCAAGACTAAATGAAAAGTTGGCGTAGCTCAATTTATATTTATTTATATCCAAAGAGCATTATTTATATAACTTTTTGTTCTTATCTCAATCTCACCATGGTGAAGGGTATATAAGATTCGGCATAGCCGAATATAGCACTCTTACTTGTTTTTATTATTGTTTGTTGTTACAGTTTGGTAGATTTTGCTTTTTCAATTGTTTTTTTTTTTCTTTTTCAGTTTTTGCTAAAAGTGTCACATTTAACAAAAGACTTAATTAATTTTATTATGAATTTTTATTATAGTTTTGTATTCATTTGTGCGAAAGAAAAATGTTAAGTAAATGTAGGATTTTCTAAGTCTTTGAGTAAAGAGGAAAAGTGAAAAGAAAGTTGTTTTGACAAGTTTTAAAAGCATCAAATCTAAAGCAAAAATTAAAAAGTAAGATAAATTAACAGTTTAATTGAGTTAAAAGAGTCAAATTTTTGCAACGCATCTTAAATCAGGCAACTTTTAAATCTCAGTAGAAAACAGACCTAACTTCGCCCTAGATTACGAGTAAAAACCTGCCCTGGCATTCTTGATATACATGTATTTCCTCACTGTTTGAAATTTAACTACTACATCCACTACGTAATTGCAGCTGTTCTATACGAGAGTGGCTTTTGCACAGTAAATCTAAGCCACTGGCAACCTAGAGATATTGGCTGCATCAACTTTCCCTGAAAATGTAACTTTGATAACTTGGTGCTATTTAAGACTTATACTCACAACTCAGAAGCGCTATATCCTCAAGAACAGACAGTTTAAGATTAAACTTGAGTTACTCATGTGCTATTAAGAAAAAGTAGCAGTTAAAATATCCAAACCGTTATACATGAACGGTTAAAAATTATCCGAATAAATGTATTTAAATTTCTTTTCAATCGCGTCACTCGCAGATATAAGATGAGATTTCCATTGATAGTTATAGCCTTTAGTTAGGGTGCACAGATTATGTGGGCACTACTGTCGATGTTGGGTATTTTCCAAGAGTGAAATTACCGTCTATGGTAATTTGCAAGTTTAACTGATTGCACTAGGATGAGAGGCACCTTGATGATCGAAATATAAGAAGACTATAAAGTCTACCTGACGACTGCAGCGTAAAACTTAACTTGGAGGCCATACGATAAAGTATTGCCTTTCATTTCCTTTCAATTTGCAATACACTCTTACTTTTTAAATAGACCACGACATTTCTTTCAATTTCCCCTTTCCTTTTGTTTGGCTATTTCACGTTTAATTTAATAGCTGATCACCAGGGAAACCAGAAATATGCTCCAAAAAACATGTTTTATGCGAATTAAATATGCAGTCAAAACTTGAAAATATGCCCTAGAAATTGTTAAAAATATGCACCAAAAAATTAAAAATTGCTAATTTGAAAACAAAATATTTAACAATTTAATAAAAGTTCCATTTAATAAAAACAAAACTAAAATTATAATCTGTAAAGCCCAAACAGTCAAATTTGCGAGATATACCCCTTTTTGGAAATGATGGGTCGTCATCGGCTCACAAAAACAAAGTTATGTTATGATGTTAAAATTCATACAAGAGTTATTTGTGCCGAAATATGCGGCGTATATTAAAAAAAATACTACAAAAAGGCTCTTTCAATTAATTTATGGAAAAAATGCTCCAAACGGTAAAATATGCAAAAATATGCACTAACAAATCGATGCCAAAATTCATAAAAAGCTCTAAAACGGATAAATATATTGTGTCTGCCTTCATTGGTCGCTCAAGGAAAAACATGCAAATGTATATTTTTGGTTTCCCTGCTGATCACAAATTAATTTGGTCGCTTCCTTCATAAAAACTATATTTATTTTAAAATAAATGTGCGTTATTATAAAAAAATGTATTTTTAAAAATTCTTGAGCTTTTTTTCAAAGTAGTTGCAGTCAAGCTACTATTTTGAGCTGTTGCTTCGTCGAGGGCATTAATTAAAATTATTAAAATGAAATTGATTATCAAAGTGAGTCCAGCCTGTGCCACATCTGTCAATTCAAACGAGGAGAAGAAGAAAAAATGCATAATCTGTGTCACTGTCCTCACGCAGAGAAAAAATAAGTTTAAATATGGTCACCTCCAACAAAACTTAAATCTATAGTTTTGTTGGAGGTGACCAAGTATAAGCCAAATATAAAACTCAAAAAATGGCGTATTTTTTTCATATTTTTTTCAGATCTTCTAGATTTAAAGTTAATTTTTATTCAGCACAACTTTTTTTCTACGTGTAGGCTTAACATAAGTTATGTCAGCAAATTTAATTTTGTTTGTATATATTAAGGTAAATGCAACATTCGGGAGTTATTCAAAACGTATTGGAAGATGTTTTCCTTCATACACCGACGCTCCACCCTAAAATTTTTATTTTTCATTCTTAACCAAAAACCAATAATCATAAAAATAATCCACTTTTATTATTTTCTTGTTTTTTTACTTAACTTTAAAACGATTATATTAAACTCCCACTTAATGTACTTCCAACATTAAGTCAATATTAATTTAAAACCAATTTAATTACAAATAAAATAGTATTAAAGATTTTAGCAAACATACACCCTAAACCCAAAAACGAAAAACTCAAAGAACCAACATTTTCTTATTTAACACCAGAAAACCCACACACTTTCAAACCGTTTGCAAGACCATAAACGAAATATAAATCAAATACAAAAAACAAATTGAAATTAAAATAAAAAGAGATAAAATGTGGGGGGGGGATGAAAGAGTGAAATTGAACAAGTTCGAAAAAACGCACAATTAAAGCGTTAAGCACTTTTGTGCCATTGCACATTTAAATTGGTATTTGCCAAAACTGTTGAGTGCACATTTTCAATTTGCCATCATTATACTTAAGTGAAACTGCGAGAGTAGTTTAGTATACTACCACAAATTCCTGTCCAAACACGAAAAAGGGGCAGGATAAAAAGTATTTAAATAAAACTTATACCAAGTTAAATTCAAAATTTTATACTTTTATGCTTTTCTACTATTCTACTCTTATACTGTTAAACCTTCATACTTTTTACTTTTATACTGTTATATTTTAAAACTTTTATACTTTTTTACTTTTATACTTTTTTACTTTTATACTTTTTTACTTTTATTCTTTTATAATTTTATACTTTTATACTTTTACACTTTTATACTTTTATACTTTTTTACTTTTATACTTCACCACTTTTATACTTTTTTACTTTTATACTTTTAAACTTTTATTTATTTTTTATTTTTATACTTTTATACTTTTATTCTTTTATACTTTTAAACTTCTATATTTTACTATTTCTTCCATATTTTTCTAATTTTATACTTTTTAACTTTATTCTGAAGCCAATTTTAAATAGTAATCTACAACTGTCCTCGAATTTTCAGAGCCAAAAGCTCTCAAAAATGATTGTCGTCTTGCTCAAGCCAGCAAACACACCCACTTTAGCAAACACACCCATATCATCGACAATTTGCTTTCTAATAAAAGAAGTTTAAGTGAAAAAAATATAGTTGATTTTAAGGGAATACAAACATAAAATGTGACTTAAATTTGATTGCAACATTTGAAAGGGATCTTATTAAGGCAATGGTTTTCTCTTTACTTTTTTATCTGCTACTTGTGATTTACTTTTCTGAGTAATGAAGAGTCAACATATTGTAGACCAAAAATTAAATGTAATGGGATTTGGCTTAATTGTGGTAGCAATTGCAATGTATGATATAACCTAAATTTTGAAATACTTACGTTGGCACACAGATACACGCACGATTGCTTAAACCAAAAGAAAAAGGGTCCTTTGGTTTAAAAAAAAAAATACTGTAATTAAATCATTTTATTGAGATGAGTCGAACAACTTCAAAAATTAAGAATCTAATAGCACTGGTCTACAAATTTGGATAAAAAATGTACTGTAGAAACGCAGAATCTTATTTGCTATTCTGGGTGGGCTGAATTCGAATATGGCATATTGGTCTATCACGTCTTGTTCATTTTTTATCACATGCTGCCAATACTGTAAAACAGTCAATACTGACACTATAATTTTTTATTAACGAGAAGCTCACATTCATTATAAATCTTCATAATAGTAGCGTTTAAGCATGTCAGGAAGATCGTGTGTTACAGATTCAAGCTATTTTTGTTTTGTGTGTGGTTAATATTTGGTTGAAAAAGAAAGATATACAATATCAGAATCATATTTACATTATTTTGGTTTTGCAGTCAGAAACTTGGACAAACCTTGGAAACCGACAATGTTTTGCATATTCTTCATTTGCATTTAGATAAAAGAAAAAAAAAACTAGGTGCAGGGAGCGCGAACAAGGAGAGCGTGCTCACCAAGATTTAATGACAATTTAAAGAATTAATCAAGAATTTTTAGAGAACTCTAATAATACGTGATACCGAACCAACAAAATACAAAAGACGTTCAAATAACGCCCCAATTACAGATTCGAATTCAGCCCACCAAATTACCATATAAAGATATATGGTTGCTCCAGTACAAAATCTTGTTAACTAGTGTAATAGATGAATGAAAAAAGAAAGGTAAATCAAGGTATTAATACTTGGTTTACGTTTAGTTTTTTTATTTGTTCTTGTATTGGGGTTAACAGAAAAAGTATTAAATCAACACTAGTGTAAACCCAAATTGATTTTTAGTCACATGAGTGGTTATTGATGATAGCAGAGAATAACTGTTTGATGTACACATTACAACCACACAAATAGGTTTTAATTTAAAAACTTTTTCTCTTAGTCAATTTTGAACCACAAAAGGACATGCTTTTCATACAGCTGCTCTATTAAAAATAAAAAGTATTTGTCCGATACATATGTATGTATAATAAAAATTGGAACATTATAAAATAATAATTAAGGAATGTAAAAAATACAAGAACAAAATATTGAAATTATATAAAGAAATATAAAAATAAAAATATAAATGTGTAAAAAAATAAGGTATAAAAGCTTAAAAATATATTGGTACAAAAATATAAACGTATTACCGTATAAAAATATACAATTAAAGTATAACGGCCATATTCATAAAAAGTTCTTATTTTAAGCTCAAAGTATATTATAACTATAACACACTTTGTGTCTTATAAACCTCTTATAAAAATGCGTATTTATAAACGTACAATTACCGCTTTTTAACTATTAACTGTTTGTAGCGATTTCATGTTTAAGTATGGCAACTTTTATAACGTTTTGTTGCCATTTTAAGATCTTAAAAATTATTCTTATAATATAAAAATACATATTGCTTTAGTTTTCGAACAAAATTTTGCCGAAAGGTATAACAAAATTGTTTGTTTGAACCTTTTTTAAATATACGATAAGAAAGTATTCGAATGAAAAGTTTGTTTACTTTTTATTAGCATCACTATTATTTTGATTGCTTATTTTCTTTATTTTTTATATTTTTTTAACAACAATTTGTTCTTTAAAACAATAAAAAAAAAAATAATTGCAATAATTTGAAAAATAATTAAAGAGAATATCTGCATTTGCCTCTGACCGCATTCATTTAAATGATAAACAAATTTTAAAATATTTAACAATATAACTTTTAATTGGTTGTCTAAAACAACAAAAAAAATTAATTAAATGTACTAAGCATCTCCATATTAATTAATAAAAGATATTTCACAATAATATCATAAAATGCAAACATTTATAAAAAGGTAATTTTATTTTTGGTTTAAAGAAGGGTAAATCCAACAATATATTTTCTTACTTTATGAATATTTTTCGTTTATGAGTACAACTTTAGCAATTTTTCCTTAAATATGGTTAATTAATCATAAATTAGTTTTTATGAATACGGCTGTAAAACTTTAAAAGTACATGAGTATATGTATAAAAATATAAAAGTATAAATGTATTAATGTATATTTAAAAATATAAAAAAAGTTTTTTTGTTTTAAATGATTTTGTTATTCGTGCCAAAATTCCCAATTTTTATTTTTGATAAAAACACTGAAATTTATTGTTGATGGGATAAGCTATTCCTATGCGCATTTCACTGGTTGCTTAGGCCAGATCATGAGGAAACTTCATCCATAAAGATTTTAGAAAATCTAAGGATATTAAGCCAAATAAAACTGTTAAGCGTAAAAGAATTACAGCAACAGCTCTATTTGTAACAATATCAAAGTTTAAACAAAATCATCAACAATAAACAGTGAGTTCATCTTTCCTTACATTTCCAAAGGGATTGATCAATACATTACTGAATAAAGGTAAAAATAATATTTCATCAGGGGAAAAAACAAAGATGACAAATGTAAACTTGAACATTGTAATACTTCAGTAATACCCTGTAGTTCATGTGGCTGTCTCCAAGATGGTCATAATACTAGCCCCTTTATGACACAACCAGTCCGAATGCTAGCCATATGACTGGCCACTTTAACAAGAGAATGTCCTACGAGGGAGTAAATTGTCACCAAGAGGCCACAAAAAGACAGTTCATAAACCGGTTCTTCTTGGCTAACCCTTAACTATATCTGTTAACTGTTTTCATACGTTCTGTTTCTCTCACTCTCTCTCTCTCTCTCTCTCTCATAAAATAACCGAAATGCTCAATGACACACAGAAAGAAAAACACTCGGGATAAATCAAGCTTTTTGGGATTACTTTAAGTACGAGTCGTACTCAAAAATTCAAGTACGAATAACACTTAAACGTACTCAAAACAATCCTAATTGAGATTACTGTTGAAAATTAATTTCTTTTCAAAGTTTTTTTTTAAAATTTGAACTCATGCTACTCATTTAGTTTATATTTTTGGTTAAATATGTACATAAGATTTCTAAAATAAAAACCATATCGGGCATGATGTTGTTGTTATATCATTCTCTAATGTGTTATACGGGTAAGTAAATCAATCATTATCATTTTATCTTTGTAATTTTTTTTTTTTTTGTTTTTTTCAATCATGAATTCGGGATAAAATCCACTTTATGTTACTTGAATCAAGCTCATTTTGAGATTGATTCAATCTTAGTTTTACTTAAGTCAATCTCATTTTCGGATTATTTTAAGTACGAAAACGGGATTGAATATGGATAATTTAAGTATTTTGGGATTAAAAATCCGTACTTGAATCAATCTTTCTGTACTTGATTCAAGAAAATCCGTACTCACCGTACTATTAATACCGCTTCGGATTGATTTGAGTACGGATGGATTGATTTTTTTTTTGAGTGCAGAAATTATTTGCTATTTTATATAGACAACTAAGTGCCAGCACAAAGTGACAGTAAAATTTGACACAGTTTTAGAACCAGTATTCCGAGTATAGGAATTAAGTTCGGGTTCTTGTTACCGACCAAAAAAACACAAGTTGGTTTTGGTTTATAACAATTTATTTTTTATTGAGCACTGAATTATCACTAAAGGCCGTTACACACTATCCCACAAAGTCTTGCGTATTTTTCAAAAATGCTTCCCTGATCTAATTGTTCTTTGAACATTTTCAAAAAAACAATAACAACTTATCATGACAGGGGTATATCGGTAGCTAAAATGCAAACGGCCCTCAATAAACAAAAATATAAAATCGCATAAACGCAAATGTTCACAAAAACTTTTCGACCAAAATCGGCGATTTTAAGCACAAAAACAAACGAAACTATCAACAAAAGCGATAATATGATAAACGCTTAAAGATCTTATTAACCATTAACTAATTGTTTATTAATGAAAAATTTATAAATTAATTATTTGCATTAAATTTTCGCTTCCCCCATAATATTTTCGAAATGATGTTTATCAAGGCCCATTGAAAAGGTCTGCGCAAGAAGCCTGATGATCATTGTTTATGTTATTTTTAGTTGTCAAAAGTTGTTTACTTGTTGCTTACATGTGCATGTATACGTTTGTTTACGTTTATGGTATGCCACACATACACTTTTTTTCCTTTTGCTTTGTATGTGTGGTAGTAAATTTTTGACAACTAAAAAGAATCGTTTTTTGTTTTTGTACAAGAAAGCGGACCTGATAGATGGGCCTTGATGTATATGTTCCATTTAATTAATATTTAATTCTAAAATTAAAATTTTATTTTTTTATAAAAACTAGAAAAATCCTAAATGATCGTAATTTTGAACGTATGATTAATATTAGAAAAACAAACACATATGTATACGCTCTCATGTACTTTTAAGAAAATAAATTAAACTAATTATTAGCATACTTTCGAGGGCGAAATAATTATAATATTTTTTTTTCTCCACAAATTTATTTTTACCGGCAAAACTGTTGATTATAAAGAAAAACGTTATATGAACGGATTGAAGAAAGTTTGTTTTAGCAAAATCGGACAAGTGGTTCTCGAGTTATGTTAAACAAAAAAACATCAAGATAAGGAAAAAATTTAAAATGTCATAAAAATAAACTGACACATGCGAACGCCAAACCCTTTGAGGGTTTTACTATACGGACCTAGTACCATCACCCTGACTTGGAATTTCTCACCCCCCAGATTGGCTGTTGTACTGTGTTATTACCAATTTTGACTGTTTAAAAGTGTATGTATGATTATGTTTATGTACATATGTATACATGTAATATATGTGTGTATTATATTATATTTTTACTGTGTGTTACCGTAATTTATAGGATCAATGTGGATAGTTTTTTAACCAGTCTTCAGAGTATAGGATCGATGTGGATAGTTTTACAACCAGTCTGCAGTGTTTAGTATTGCCACTTTTGGGGTAAATTGTCACGAAAAAACTACAGGGTTATAACAGCTGTGATCAAAAAATGTCAAATTTTCTGTGATAATTTTTTAAATTTACTTACATTTGTTTTAATATTTTGTTAATAATTTGTTTTGTGTTGTATACTGTAATGTAGCTTATAGATGATGTAAACTGACAAAAAAGATTATTGTAAGTTAATTTGTAAAAAATTAAGATTATAATTATTGTTATTATTGACTACTTTTACTTTGTTTTTTTTTTACAATGTTGCCAGATTTAAATTAGAACTCAATCCCTGAGGAAGTTGGTAAGAATACCAACGAAACGTCGGATTTTATTTTATTAAATAAATAATCTTTTTTTTACATTAAATCAGTCATAAGTCATAACCACTAAATAGACTCACGAGGCAGTCAATTATCGTTTTTTCACACAGACACGATCGGCAATTCACATGTACATATACAACAACTTTGTTCGTTTCAAAACATCAGTCTATCATTATCAGGGTTGCCGTTTGGAAAATTATTATCCGACCAAAATTGTTTTAAACCGACCAAATTTTTGTAATATTCAAAAACATGTATATCGTCATAAAAATGCAAAAGGGGCTATCATCATTTTAAAAAAATTTAGGAGCGATAAAAAAACTTCCAGCCGTATTCATAATGAAAATTTGGCATGAATTTAGCACAAAGTTTATTTATAATACATTTACCCAACTCTGGCAAACGATTTGCTAAACTCTTGTTAACGAGCTGCCAAACGTTTGCCAACTCGTGAAAAACAGCTGTTTAATGTTAATCAATTTGGTTGGTTTTATTTAAATAACTGTTTGATTTTTTTTTTTTTTGACTTTTTTATTTTATTTTAATTTTAAAAACTTTTTAAAATTGTTATATGTGGAGGAAAAAAAAATTTACAAACAAATTACAAAACCCGAGATGATAATTGCAAACGTGTCACATTTTTTAGTTAAATAATGTGGCATCATTTAAATTCATAGTTAGCAGATGGGCAAAAGTTGGTTATAAATAAACTCTTTACGGAAAACATTTTATTTCATTGTCACATCTATAGTTTCATCAGCAATTAAAACATAATTTGTTGGACAAAAAACCTAACAGATATGTTTGCTTTGCAACCAGTGTTCTCCATTTGCTATAATAAATATATGTTGTACATTTTCTAAAACCGACCAAAATTAAACTTGGCCTACCATCCGACTTAACAAAAAATATCCGGCCAAAATTAGTCGGAATAGACCAAGTTCGGAAACGCGGATCATTAGTTTCTGCTCAAGCTTTGTGAAAGCAACACCACGCTCGCTTGTTGTAAAATATTTTTGTTTTTTTTTCGTAACTGCCCGTCTATACCAGAGATAATTATTGCGACATATATTGCAATAAATGTCAAAATTTTGTTATCATTAATGTAAACAACAATATTTTGCACATATTAATTGCCAGAAATTTATGTTGCAACAATTGTTAGTCCATTTTCGTTGACAATTATTGCTAACATAAAACGACAAATTTGGTTGTCAATTTAAAAAAAAGAAGCAAAAAAGATTATAAAATAGAAATATTTGTGAAATTGTAGCAAATTATAATTGTAGTAAAATAATTTAACTTAAGAATTAAGTTAACAATAAAATAAAATTGCTAAAATTATTTTTATTAATATAATTTTTTCCTTATTCGATCTTTATTATTTAAATTAATATTAATTTATATAAATTTGAGTTCTTGTTTATATAAAAATAATTTAACAAAAATAAAAAATAATAAAATTAATATTTGTATAAAAAAAAGACCTCAAGCTTAAACAAATTAATATACATTTAAATAATAAAGTCGAATAAGAAAGAGTTTATATTAATAAAAATAATTTTTGAAGATTGCGCCAGTTTTAAAACTGCACCTACTTCCTTAATTTTTTTCAAATTATGAGTTAACATAAATACGTTTTCCCATGCCTTTAACATAAGCTGAGCAATAAGAAATATTGCTCTGTTATTCTGCCGACGTTATTGCCAATTTTCTGAGATAATTATCTTTAGTGTAGCACACAGAGCAACAATGTTCAATAATTCTTGGGAACTGATGTTTTTTTTTTTGAAAATCGTGAAAGGAAGCCGCAATGTTATATTTGTTTGAAGCAATTAGCACAATGCAACAAATTTACTTGTCATGCCATATTAATTATGAAAAATACAAAGATGATGAAAGGCAAAAATTGCTTGATAGAATGAAAGTCAAAGTCCTCAGTAAATTTGTAAAACAGCCAGATCACATTGAAAAACATGATTATAGCGAAATATTAAAAGCCTCGTTGTTGCACTTGCGGTGGCAAAGGAATGTCGCCTGTATAAAGGCGGCATTTTTATAAAACATGTTTTGCAAGACGTTTAAAAATGCTTTGCCACAGAATTATTTTTTTCGAAAGTTTTAATATTGAAAACCAAAAAAATAATTGATAAAAAATTTATCTAAAAAAAAAAATTGTATGGGAGGTACCACACCAGTAGTTTAGACAAGCACATAATATCTTTGTATGCGAGGGTTCGGTATAGAAAACTATATAAACTATTTCGAGTAATCAGAAAAAGGTCGATAAACACTTATAATTTTAAAAAACTTAAGATTTATAAAGTTTTTACAGTAACTGGTTGTTGGTTATTTAATTCGTGTTCCGTTCTGTTGAAATTAAATAAAAATATAGTTGTTGACGAATAATTTTATTTTTTAACATTTATGTTTGTTATTAAAAAAACAAACTACCAAAAAAATAATGTTTTTTCGTATTTATTTTGTTATGTAGTTTGATTTTTTTCGGTTAAAATATATTTTTTAAAAGTAAAAACTACTCAATTTTAAGAAATATGCTGTTAAATAAATACAAAATTAAAAAATTTATGTAAAAATCATTTGTTAAAAATGCAATGTAGATGCTCCGTTTTTTAAATGAATTTTAAGTTGTCTAAAATGAATTTTCGTTATTAAACTACATAATATTTTGAGTGTATTTCCTGTTTTATTTAAAAAGATGTTTGCCAAGGCAAGTATGTAGGTGATTTTATATGGTTACCAGCGAAACATCTGTTTTGAAATTAATTCTGATACAAATTTCTGAAACATCCTTACTCCTTTTTTACTCACAAAAAGGTTAAAACAAAAAATGTAAACCAATTTTACATCATTTTACAATTGATGTTTTTATCAGTAAAGAAATTTTAGATCACTGGTTAATTGTAAACAACTGATGAGTAACACTCAACAGGACACATAAAAACATAAACATAAACTGCTACACACCTTAAAACACAAATTCTCTGGGTAATGAAGAAGACTTACAAATGACGTTGTTTCTGTTCCATCAGGTGCATCTAAAATAGTTTATATTTCTGTTTGAGTTTATTGTATTGTTTACTCTTACTCGTCTTACCATACTTAATGGCTGTAAAACATATACTCTCTCATACATACACTCTCATATACAAAAACACTTATTTTGTTATCTCAAAGCCACACGGCAACATCTGTTTGATTGTACTCAATCATCCTTGGGCCATCTCCCTTGTTGTTGTTTTCAGTTTTTCATCAGCATCTACGTGATTCTCATTATCATCCAGTCATCTTTGTCATGTTTACTTTACTTTTAGCCACAATTACACTAAAGCCAAATCGAAACTCTGAAATCATGTAAATGCTTTAAAATTTCTTTTCGGTAAATAAAAGAAGGCAAAAATACAAAAAACGGAATCTCTCATATAGCAAAAAGTTAATTTTTGTTAATTCTGATTTAAGTCGGGCAATGAAAAAGGATAGCAAAGTTATTTTCGGGAAAACAAAATTTATCATTAATAAGATTTCTGTATATAGAAAAAATTAAAAATTGTCTCTGATCACCCATTTGTTGATTTTGCACCTATTACCAAAATGATTATATTGATTACTAAAAATTGTAAAAATC
This sequence comes from Pollenia labialis, assembly GCA_949318255.1. Taxonomy (NCBI): domain Eukaryota; kingdom Metazoa; phylum Arthropoda; class Insecta; order Diptera; family Polleniidae; genus Pollenia; species Pollenia labialis. The sequence goes on from OX439141.1 coordinate 147,320,931, forward strand.
TTATATTTTGAATATTTTTTTTTCAACAAATTATATTTTGAATTTTAATTAAAAAAATGATCAAAAAACTATGCCATTTCAAACAATGTGTTGATTGATTTTGACAATTTCCAACAACAATTTCACAGGTTTAAATTATTTTATTTTAAACGAAATAATTTTTTGTTATTTTATTATTATTTTAATTCAAATTTTATTTCAAAACAACTAAAATGTTAATTAAATCAAAATTATATTTTTAATTTTCGTTCAACAAAAAAAAACAATTGATTCAATTATTACATTAATTAAGTTTAAATACTTTTTAAATCATTTTCTTAATTGATAAAAAACTACTAATAATTTTTTCTGTGTATGACGTGCTTTATTCCCAATTTTTCATATGTGATAAAAACACTTGAATTTATTGTTGGGGGAAAGCTAGCTTCTATACTTACTTGTTTTTTAATTTAGTTTTTTCTTTTTACCCACTTACAACTACAATTCGAGTCGGAAAAAAGCCAACCAATTGTAGGGGAATGTAAGAAAAGATAAACTCACTGTATATTTTTGGCGTTTTGTTTAAGTTCTGATATTGTTGCAAGTTAGACTTTGACAGCGGTATGTATAATGAAAAGTTAGCCACAGTTTATACACTACGTACAACGAGCTGCCAACTAGAATACCGATTAAGCTTAGCAGCTTGTTAGCAAAATGTTCATGTATAATATACTTTTTCACTGGTGCAAATTTTTAATAAATCAACTCTGATATATAACGATGCCATACTGTATTAAAAAAAAAACATTATTTTTGCTGAAATCATCCCTGATTTTGACATTTCATACTGTTTTCATACAGCTGTTTTTTCCAAATTAGCAGATATTTGGCAACTCACTAGTCAGAGTTTAGCAGTTTGCTATCCACAGTCTGTAAGTGTATTATAATTCAACTCTGTGCTAACTTCTTGCCAATTTTTCATTATACATAACGCTGTGAGTGTTTATAATTTTTATTCGCTTTAAGGGTTGATTAGTATAATATTTTTAGCTTTTCTTAAATCTTTAGAAACGGTTTCATGATGAACTGGCCTAAGCAACCAGTGAAAGGCGCATATAAGCTAGCTTACCCTCAACAATAAATTTTAGTGTTTTAATCATGTATGAAAAATTGGGAATTTAGCACGTCATACAGAAATCTTATTAAAAAAAATATAATTTACATATAATCGCACTTGTTCAACAATACTGTATTAACTCAAAGTAAAAAAGTTTTTTATTTTACATAAAAGATATAGAAACTAGGAATTTTTTTCGCATGGTGAGTAACATTTATTATATAAATTTTCATATTATTTGAATGTATTTTGAGGATTGTAATTTGACTTAGAATACACATTCGAACATTGTTGCCAACTTTTTTTGAAGACATCCCGTCAAATCGCACTTCAAAAACCGCAAAATTTTTTATTTAGCTTAAAATGCCTTAAAAATATCGCTTAAATCTAAATAATATGTGAAAAGTTTATACAAATCTAGATATAGGGTGATTTTTTAAAGGTGTATTATGTCTTTAATTAAAATTATATTGTAAGGTTTTTAATTTCACTGACTCTTTTAGTCCCGCGAACGTACAAAATATTGATATTCATATAAAATTCAGGAATTTGTTTTGCTTGAAATCTATCCAGACATTAGAGTTAAGTGTACTTAATATACTGCCCGTTCAACGATTTTGAACGTTATCGTTCGCATAGAGAATATATATAAAAACACTCAGTTTTAAAAATATTTTCCATTTAAAATTCGATGCGAACGTCTACGTTTGAAATCGTTGAACAGCAGATAGTTTTAGTCAAGGTGCTAAAAATTTTAGACCGTAGAAAAAGATTTAAAAAAATCGTCAAATAAAAGAAGGAAGTAAATGCAAAACAATCGATTTGAAATTTAACACTATTTTATATTTGATATACACTTACATTTACTTTCGGAGGAACATTAATATTAAAAGGTTGAATTAACATATGTATATATGGATAACATGGCCACTACTGCTTTATAATGTCTCTAATTTTTAAAAGTTTTTGCTGGCCATTATTTTAAACATCCATGCTTAAAAACTGTGTACAATCCTAACAAATGAATAGAATTTTTGTTTCGCTCCGAAGACTCCGCTTAGATTTATACAAATTATTTTTCACATTTTTAGGAAAACTAGAAATACAAACGATACAAACGTTATCCGTTAACTAAAATAAAAATATATAAGAACAATGGCATATCTAGTTACAGGCTTGCTTATGCTAAACAACAATCTTATGTAAACCCAGGCAAAGGCGTAAAATGGCGCTTTCTTGTTGTTTTTTTAAGCATTACAAACAGTATTTCTTGAATTCTCGTGGTTTTGGCATTAAGTTTGACAAACGTGTGGAAGTTTTATCCGAAGGATAATAAAAAAGACTTTTAATTTTTGGTTGCTTAAATTCCCGATAAAAAAAATTTACGGATTCTGTTTTGCCAGTTAGAGGGTTAAGTGCTTTAATATAAACATTGATTTGCTGTAGACAACACTCTTTAGCTTTGACTATAGATTATATTTTGATCGTTAAAAGTTGCTAACACTGGTCCGCCGTAAGAAGTGTTTTAAATAAATTCAAGTTCGTTCTCAGTTTTTTTCTATCACGTCTAGTTTTTTTTTTTTGCTGGACAAATATTTCGCTGGAAATAAGATAAGGTTATGTTAATATATTTCAATTTAACTTCCTAATAAGAAAATGTATAAAATCTGCTTAAAACGTTGTAAATTTTTTATTGCGAAAACAAATTTAATTTCCACAAAAAACAATTTTTTCTTATTTTTAAATCTCTTATTTTGAGATTAAAAATTGTAATTTTCAAATGCCTAGAACAAAAATTGTATTTTCTAATGGTGGTAAAAACCCGCTAGATTTTCCGCTAACCGCCAAAACGGAATTTTTACCCCGATGGACACGTAAAAACCGCTAGAATCGCGGTAAACCCGTCAAATTAGCAACAATGCATTCGAATAATATGAAAATTTATATTTATAAATTTTTTTATTATTAATTTTGTTTGTATTTTTAAGTTTATGCACACATATTTGTGAAAAAATTGTAGATAAATCAAAAAACCATTTCCCCATGTTTTGTACATCCTGCCATTAGTTTTGGGCATATGTGTGTAAAAATACACACACGGATTATTTTACACATTTACTGAGCAACAGTATTATTAACACTCGTACATTAACTGAGCACCAAATTGTTTATTATTATAGTTTTTATTAGTTGTTGTTGTAATTTTTTTCCGCAACTAGCCTTTTTCAACCGGATGTCAATCGTAATTGGTTTGTGGATATTTAATGTGTTCAACGGATGTGGCGTAAAATACGAATATTTGCATTTAGGGAACGAAAATGAGGGCATGCTTAATTTTACACACCAGTGTTACCAAGTCCTTGCGACTGAGAAGGGTTAAACTTAAAGAAAAAAAAAAATTATCTATATTAATATATGAAGTATTTTTTTTAAATTAGTGATTTTCATGTATGAATTTTCAACAAATTCTACGTTACATGCACTCAAAAAATTATGTAGTTAAATTCAAACGAAAATTCATTTAAAACAACTTAAAATTCATTTCAAAAACGGATCATTTACATTTCATTTAAAACAAATGATTTTTACATTAATTTTTAATTTTTTTATTTATAAAACAGCATATTCCGTAAAATTGAATAGTTTTTACTTTTAAAAAATATATTTTAACCGAAAAAATCAAACTACATAACAAAATAAATACCGAAAAACATTATTTTTTGGTAGTTTGTTTTTTGAATAACAAACACAAATGTTGAAAAATAAAATTATTCGTAAAATAATTATATTTTTATTCAATTTTAACAGTACGGAAAACGAATTTAATAACCCACAATCAGTTAGTGTAATAATTTTATAAGTGTGATAATTTTAGGCAGGATTTATCACAATTATTGGTGCGAAATTGTTTAAAATACAAAGAAAGTTTACTTAATAAAAATTGTTAAAAGCTAACTACGGGCCTAATTTGTAAAGCTAAGACTTCTATATATTTATGTATATATTTGTTCCTTTTACTCCAGTAAGGAGCATAGGGCCGCCTAAAGCTAAGACTTCTGATTTTTTATAACTCCCACATAATTGCATATAATCTTATTAAAGCTCTACTCCATATATATTTATTACATCTGACTTGTTAAATTACATTTACGTTTTCGTGCGAATATTTTAAACCTTATGTCAAACATGTCAAATTACATGTGACTTGAAAAGTTGACCAGTTAGATGTTAAGTACATGTTGTATACATGCTCCTCAAAAATTATGCTCTAGGGAGTTACTTCGTATCATGGGTACAAAAGCCACGGGCAGGAAATATCGTATGCAGCAAATTGGAACATTTTCCCGATGTCGAGCAGCGGTGCGGACGTTGCATGACCATTATATATAAAACGCTTATACAATTATATGTTTAAGCTTTTATTATTTAATTCGATTATTCGACATTTTTCAATAACTGGTTTTCGAATATTCCGAATAAAAATAACCGGTTTTAATTCGAATACATAAAAATACAAAAATCAAATAAGTTTTTGTAATAAAAAGTTAATTAGAATAAAAACAAAACAATTCACGAAGGTGAGGAACCAACAAAATACATATATGTTCCCGTCGCACAGAGGGGTGAAATAGCAAAAAATGGATATTAATTGAAAAATGAAAATTAGTTTTTTTGAAAAATATTTAGTAGCCGATTACAGTATATAAAATTCTACATCACTACTGAAAATTTCAATGTCATATGTTGTTTACTTGTCAAGATGCATTGTATTAAAGTTAAGTAATTTTTGAGCTATTCGCGCACAATAGTGTTAATTGAAATTCGGTATATTTCGACGCTTAATATATAGTTTTTCGCAAGTCAAAAGTAATACTTTTACTATGGAATCTTCAACCTCAGGTATTTTAGCGTTATTATAAAAATAATTGTGTTAACAAAAATTGTGTAGAAGTATTTTTAAAATTTTTTTTAAAATATGTCTAAATTTTGGCTATTTTCAAAATATTCGTGAATATTTAAATATGAATGGTGTTAGTTGGCGTTAGAATATTAATTTGTTGAGAAACTACAGTTCCTAGGCTTTCATATTCAGTAATAAGATGTTGCGCGTTTTTGCGCGAAATTTTTTTATTAAAATCATTGTGAAAATAGTCACCCAAGCAAAGAACACCAGTTCTTGTCTTTTGTTTGCCTTGTCTACATTTTCGTTGTTATAATTGTCATCCCAGAAGTGTTATTTATGTGGATCCACGAGTAAAGAATTTAACGACATTGAAAGAATGATCGCTAAAGAGGTTAAAACAGACATATTGGAGTTCGGTCTTTCTATACTGCATGGTTGGATACGTTTTTATGAATGTCTTCTTCACGTGGCATATAAATTACCAATTAAAAAATGGCAACCAAGAACTGATTTCGAAAAATTTGTTGTTGCTGAAAACAAGAGTCGTATTCAAACGGAATTTAGAAAAAAAAACTGGACTTATTATTGACCAACCTAAGCCCGGCTTCGGCAATTCAAAAGATGGCAACACAGCACGAAGATTTTTTTAAAACGCTGAAATCACAGCAGATATTACGAAACTAGATCTGGAGCTGATTAAGGACATGCACACAATATTAATTGCCGTATCTTGTGGTCATGATTTTAATGTAGAAAAATTTAGAGTATTTGCTCAGAATACAGCTCGACTTTTTGTTAAGAAGTATCAGTGGTTTAACATGCCTCCAACCTTGCATAAGTTTTTGATACATGGCCCAGAAATCATTTCGCACGCGCTATTACCGATCGGTGAACTGTCTGAGGAAGCCCAAAAAGCCCTAAACAAAGATTTTAAAAACTACAGAGAACATTTTTCTCGCAAATGTAGTCGGGAGGATTGCAATCGAGACATATTAAATAGGTTCCTACTAAGTTCAGATCCATTCCTATCTGTTAAAACAAAATTGCCCAAAAAAAAATTCCACCAACTTCCAAAATCAGTTGTAGATCTACTAGTTTCGCCTTCAGTTTTGACGAACGTGGCACCAGAAGGCACAAATCATGATACAGATGACGACGGGCATATTTTTTAAAATAGCAGGTCAGAAACATATGTCTTATAATATATATATACAAGCTATTTATATTTTTGAACAAAACGCTCACCAGACACATCCGTACACGATCGAACAATTTTAATATCTGCTTTGAGTCCCGAAGTTACATATATGATACAATAATCTTCCTTTCGTCTACGTAATTATATTAAAAATAAATTGATTACTATGTAAAAATTTTATTACTTTAAAAAAAAAAAATCCGACTGAGCCAAAGCTTTTTTTTTAAAAGGAGGCGTGACACCGCCCTATTCCACCTTGGATGTAATTCATACTGTACGATTAACAGATATACCAAATCTCATCTTCATACCTCTGATAGTTCATGAGATATATCCGTTCTAAGTTTCAGGTTGTATGGGCTGTGCCACGCCCCTTTATCCAATCATAACCAAGTATATCCAAGGACTATTAGCAGGTCAACAGTACAACATTAGGAAAGTTTCATGACAATCGGTCTATTACTATGGCCGCTAGAGCGATTTTTAATAGGGGGAGTTGCACCGCCCACTTTTCCAAAAGATGTGTAGCCTTGTCACTCAGTGATAACGTAGCATTCTAATAGTGAAAGAATTTTTAAAATTGGATAAGTAGTTTAATTAATCTCCATTTTTTGTGATTTCACCCCTCTGTGCGTCGATCCCATAAGGAGCATATGTCCTCAATATTTGACGATAAAATCAAAAAAAAAGCGTGGCCAGTAAATTGATTAAACTTATGCATTATTTTAAACAATTTCTAGTTATTTGCTAAACTTTATCTTTAAGATGATAATTGCATTTATGTTTAATGTAGTTAAGAAACCGTTAAATAATGTTTGCTCTAGCCAACAGTTGCTGGTTAAGCATGTCTATATGAAGCAGTAAGCTTCAGCCATATTTTTGAAAAGTGGGAAACAAAACCTTTTATCCAGGATTATATATTTAAAATTTTTTTTGTTTCAGCATTATAGAAACAATAGTAATATGAACATGCTTTTTAAATGAAATATCTGTCAATTCGTCGATCACACAATTTAAACCCTTCCAGAACATTTTTGATTCCTTCAATTTTATTTTAAGTTCTTGGTGTTTTCATAAATAAAACTGATGAATTTTCCCATATCCCATATGTCCACACACATCAAACGCATCAGTGAGAATTTGCAACGATGCATATCCTCACTGATTTAATAAAAATTCATTATGATGAGTAAGCAAACTGTATTAGTTTAAGAATAAAAATAAGTTGTTAGTTTTTAAGTGATATTAAAAAAGAGTAATTATAAATGTTAACTTAAAGCGGACGGTGGCATAAGCGGCTGTCCCGCAATTGAAATCTTAATAAAGTGATTCATTGTACAGAAAAGAAAGAGAACAGTCGCACAAGCGGCTGTAAATAATTTTAAAGTAAAAATAATTCTAAAAGTGTGTATCAACTTTTTACAATAAAAGCGATTTGTATTTACATTGCTCATAATGTTTTTTTGACTTTTGTTCCATTTTGTTTTGACGTTTTTTATAAAAAGTTTAAGTTTACCAAATATTTAATTAGAAAAATACTTAAATTACGGGTACATTTATAACTAAAGTAAGGAAAACGTATATATGTAAATTACATATTACTAAAGTAACCGATTTATTTTACTAAAATAACCGGTTTATTCGATATTATATATTATATATATATATAAAAATGGACATTTTAAATTATTCGACTTGGGGAAAACTAAAATAACCGGTTAAGACCGGTCGAATACTATTCGATCGATCACGCTATTTTATACACAACGCCTGATTTTCGGAAAATTCTAAAATTTCAAGGCCCGGAGTTTTGAAAATCCGCTCTAAAGTACCGTTTTAGTGTACTTTTGTGTGGACGTTAAAAAATGTAACCTTAAAATGAGCGTTAGACGGGTAATATATTCTCAGAAAAGAGTCACCATACAATTCTACTGAAGACATTTGAAATAGTGTTTTACCCCCGTTTCCACATGCAAGTACAAGTGCGAGAAACTCAATACACTCACTCTTTTTTATTAACACCATTACACTTTTCGTAATTGCAGCTCAACTTGCAAGAGAATTTGAAGTACATAAGTATTTTTTTTTTTGATTTGAACCAAACGCCTTTTCAAGAAATTCAAAAATGTCAATGTCCGAAATTTCGAAAATACGTTTAACTAGTAAAATTTGATGCAGAAAATTTTGTGGAACATTTTAACCCTCTAAAGTGCCGTTTTAGTATAATTTTGTGTGGGACTTGACCCCTTTAAATGAGTGTTAGAGGGTTAATATATTTAAAGAAAAGAATCGCCATACAATTCTACTGAAGACATCTGAAGACATTTAGTATATTTTTTTTAACTTATACCAAACGCCTTTTCAAAAAATTTAAATCTTTAGGGGCCGATATTCCGAGAACCCGAGCTAACTTTTCAAAACCCTTTGACAGATTTGCTCTCCCAATAGTCTAGTTTCATTTCGCGTGGCAAGTGTTGAGGCTGCATATAAAAAAGTAATAATAGTCGCATAAATAAAAAAGGTAAAAGCCATTTAAACCAACTAGATCATTCTGCTTCGCCTTTTACTTATGTATATGTTTATAGGCCCTGCAAGCTCTTTGAATATTTTCGGAAGATGGAAACGACTGATCGTTACTTCTTCTACACCTCTTAAGATTTAACAAAAATAAATATTTTTCTCCATCTGATTTGATCTTCTGTGTCACTTTTGGGCGAATAAAAATTAACATGTTGTGTGGAACAAAACAAAAACGAACCTTATTTTAAAAAAGAAAACGAGAATTTAAAAACGTTAGACCACATGTCAAAAAAGTGCAAATTTTATTCATTACGAACATTCTTTTAAAATGATTAACATTTTGTTGCTGATAATGAAATTTTTAATGTAAATAAAAAATACATATGTGGGTTATTTCATGTCAAGTGACCCAATTTTTCAAATCGAAAAAGTGTCTGAGTTAGAGGTGGTCCAAATTTGACATTTTGGCAAAACGAGTGTGCTTTCTCATCCATGTAACTTACAATTTTTGACAGATCTTGTTGATAGTTTGTGTCTTAACTACTATCCAAAAGGGCAAATTTCATCCAAGTCGGAAGAGATCGATTTAAAAAGTTTGGTTACTTGACATGAAATTTCCCACAAAAAGGTAGTGCGGTCAAATTTTATCATCTAAAAACAGACTTTTCGACACAATTGTTTTAATACTTAAAAAATACACTTAAAAAATCCCATTGAAATTGTCTGCTTAGAGTTATATTGAAGATTTTTTGAAACCCAAAGAAAAAGCTTTTACAATTTTACAAACCTGAGCTTTATTTCTTAACCTTTATGTCAACAGCTCAAAAATTATACTTACGTCAACAGCAAACATACCCGGGTATACAAGTACATATTGTTGTTAGTGTTTTTTCGTTTTATTTGTATTTTATTTGCGCTTTTTTCCCATTTTAAATTGCTTTTATGCATGAATACTTAAAATAACGGGTGTTTAAGCAAAGACTTGTGCATTTTTCTTTGCTTTCATGTGTGAATATTTACAATAAGTGACTTTTTAGCAAAAACTTGTTAGTTGCTCGTCGTTACTTGAACTGCGGTTGACGTAAGAGGTAGGAACGAAAAAATTACCACATCTATGATCTGATTTGTCCAATTTTATTCAAACTTTAGAATATGTTAGAAAACACTTCTAGTGAGGATATCATGAAATTTACTTTAGCCACTTTCAGAAATACAGAGTTTTTAAAATTCAAAACATACCCGGGTATGTTACTGGTGACATAAAGGTTAAGGTATAATTAGCAATATTTTATTTTGCTGATAATTTTTGCGATTATTATTAGTGCCATGACTTTTGTTTTACTGAATTTTAAAAATGATTGGAGGTTTTATACCCAGCTATATTTTAAAACTCACCATCGTTGATTAAAACTTGTTTATTCCGCGTTCCATTGAAAAAGGTGCCATATGCGTTTCATCCAAATGCTCTAAAAGGAATACAAAATTGTATTACAAATGATTATTTTAGGTGATTCATCGCTGGGGTACCATTTTGTCACAACGATAGTTTCATTTATGATGAAAAATGAGCTCATATGCAGTTATTTTGCTCTTGAAGCTGATTCCTTATTCGATTGTGATACAAAACTGTAGCTGAGTATTAATGTATTGGTTATGTTTATACATGTGTATAAGTATAAGTGTTTTTGCATACATTAATACGAGCTTGATTCCGGTTGCTATACAAATACATATATCACACTCATACATACATACATATGTAAATAGGTAATACCGACTTAAATGTATTATATATATTATATATGTTAACATAATACATTTTTGCTGACTTTAAACAAAAGTTTATTTTTATAATTTTGACAATGTGTTTTTTTTTCTGTACATGCTTAATAATATTTTAATTATACCATTCCCCATTAAGTAGATATTGCCATCTCCGTCCATCTATCCTTACGTTGGAATTACGCTGACTTTTGAAAGACCAAAGAGAAAATCATAATTTTTGTATGAAAGTGTTTCCAGTTGTAAAAGCAGTTTGGTATTGAAATCCAGCAAAATCGGTTCAGGCGGAAAAAGAGTAGAAAACTAATCTTTAAAAATTGATATTTCTGTTGCAAAAATTCGTTCTTGTAATTTCAACACATTTGTGTCGTTACCCTGCGGGAAAATTTTGGTGAAAATAGAACAAAAATAACAGACATAGCTTAGTGAGAAAAACCAATGTATGGCAGTTTTGTTTCATTTCACACATTTCAATCGAAAAGGTTCTCGACGCGAGAGTAACAGAACATGGGCACTGGTTTATGAAAAACAAAAAGGTAGAAGATGTAATAAATTAGAGTACAGTCTTCATCGGTGTTCTGACACATATTTTGGGACTTTCTAAAATTTGGTTCTTGAATTTAATTCTACACAGAAAGAAAAACGCTCGGGATAAATCAAGTTTTTTGGGATTACTTTTGAAAATTAATTTCTTTTAAAAGTTTTTTTTTAAATTTGAACTCATGCTACTCATTTAGTTTATATTTTTGGTTAAATATGTACATACTATTTCTAAAATTAAAACCATATCGGGCATTATGTTGGTGTTATATCATTCTGTAATGTGTAATACGGGTAAGTAAATCAATCATTATCATTTTTTCTTTGTAATTTCTTTTTTTTTGTTTTTTTTCAATCATGAATTCGGGATAAAATCAACTTTATATTACTTGAATCAATCTCATTTTGAGATTGATTCAATTTTAGTTTTACTTAAATCAATCTCATTTTCGGATTATTTGAGGTACGAGTTCGGATTAAAACAATTTTAAAATTTTTGGATGAAGTGCATTTTGAGATTGATTCAATCTTAGTTTTACTTAAATCAATCTCATTTTCGGATTATTTCAATTACGAAAACGGGATTGAATATGGATAATTTAAGTATTTTGGGATTAAAAATCCATACTTGAATCAATCTTTCTGTACTTGATTCAAGAAAATCCGTACTCACCGTACTATTAATACCGCTTCGGATTGATTTGAGTACGGATGGATTGATTTTTTTTTTGAGTGTAGGACTTGTTTTATTGAAATAATACAACATTGTATTGCAATAAAACTACATTGTAGTAACTGACACTAAACACGTTCATTGAGAACAGATGTGTGACCGGTCAAATTGTGTCAATTGACCCCCTCCAATGACAACCCCATATAAAAGTGATAGGTCTTATTCATATAAAGTGTTAGAACTAGAACCGGTCCCTACCACCAAAGACCTATCACGGGACTACTTTGGTGTCAGTTCGCTTTCCTCTAATATTATATTAAATAGTTAATACATATCTGTGTCAACCAAACATCTTAAGTCGAGATAAAATAACAATAAAGTTTTTTAAGAATAAACTCAGATATATTTTTTTATTTTAATATAATTTTTTTTCAAACTTAAGTAACTTTTATATTCTAATTGAGATTTATGCTAAAATTAAAATAATTTCCAAACAAAACTTACAAAAAAAAAAAAAAAAATACAAACCCTTGTGTTCTGGTTAAACTGCCTCTGCTAAAAGTTGAAAAATAGAAACATTGGCCATAGATAAACCGCAAGACAAATACATTTGTGCACAAACTTGCATCGCATACACTTTTCTAGGCAATAATAGTTCCACTAAAAGGCTTTTAAAAATTTTGCTATTCTCCTTTAGTCCTTGTTTCCCTCTTTCTTTCTGTCTCTCTCTGTCTCCATTGCCCAAAAGGCAAAAATGAGCAGCAGTTAAAACTGTTGACTTTTGAGCTTCAAGTGCATTTTTTGGTTTTTAGTCATATAAATAAACAAAACATTTTAACGAGCCAAAAATAACAACGAAAAATAAAAACAACAAAAAAACAACAAATGCTTAAAACAAAAGAAAAAAATTTTATAAAAACCATAACAACAGCAAAAACTAACTAGGAAACTATAAAACCGTTGTAATAATAATAATAATAATGATGATGGCAGCATGAGTTTTGTTATTGCTGATGAGTACAAAAACAATTCTTTTACAAAGAACTACAAATTTAGTGAATATTTAATATAAAATTCAAATACTCAGGCACTTAAACAAACACATACATATTCAATGTAAACCATAAATTGAAATGCTGGGTATGGTAATGCAAAGAAATCCTTTTTGTAAATAAAAAAAAAAAAATATCAACTAACAAATCTAAAAAATTTGCCTTGATGTAAAATAGGGCTGCCAGACACCAAAAGTAAAATAGCTGGACAATAGAAAAAATTCACCTGGATTATAAAAAATTAAATGGACAATTTGAAAATGCACTCAACTATAAGAAAAAGTAAAATTTTCGTTCAGATTTTATTTTGCAATAAAAAAAATTTTGAGCCTGTTCAACGATTTCGAACGTTATCGTTCCCATAGAAAATTTATATGAAAAACACTCATTTTTAGAAATATTTTCTTTATAAAATTCCATACGAACGTTTACGTTCGAACTCGTTGAACAGGCAGTACAATGCAAGGAAACGTAACACATTAAAATCAGTCTTATATCATATTACAAAATTATTATCAGGGTGACTTCACTACAAGTAGCAGCGAAAAGCCTGCTGACATTGCCAGTCCGAACCAATTTGTTTTAGTTTCATAGTGTTTTATTTAAAAAAAAAATTACATTTCGAGAAATCAGGGGATTTTCAGCTAAATTTTTGTTTAAATTACCGTCGTTTTTTTTTTATTTTAAGGTTAGTTCTAATGAAGATAAGTTCTAATAAACACTGGATCGTTTTCAAAGTTTGTTCGATTTTGATTTCACTCGAATTCGATTTCCAGAACATGGCTGATAACTATTTCTTTAGCCACATATATATTTTTGGTATGAATCGTTATTTGAAGAATTTAATAAATCTATTATTTTAGTTGTATGCAAAACCGCCGTATTTATAAACGATTATTAAATGTAACAAACGCTTATTAAAGTAAATTTTCATACAACATTTGTTTTGTAAACCTTTGTTAAATTCATAGGAAAGGATTCTTGTAAGTAGAGATTCCTTCAGTCTTTGCACAAAAATTATTGCTCTTTGGCATGATAACAAACGAGATAAATTTATATAAATGTTGTACGTTATTTTTATTGAATTTTTCAAAAACTGTACCGTATCTTATTTATTGGAATGTCTGTCGGCAAATTAGAAATGTTGTCCTTGCAATTTTTTCTTAGTATCATATTTTATTCTATACAAAATAATTTAATAAAAAAAAATGTAATTAATAAAAAACTAATTTTTCAAAATCAAATAAAGTTTTTAACTGGATAAATTGCATTTTAACTGGAAACTGGACAACACCCAAAAAACTGGACAATCCAGGCCGTCTGGCAACCCTTATCTAAAACCAACATTGAATTGAAAAGTTCCGTATAAACTAAATGCGTTTGTCGTTGTTTTTTTTTTTGCTAATGTGGAGGATAATGCCAACAACTGAACGAGGACTCGAGAGATAGTTTTTAAGCCTTAAGCTAAATAATAGTTTAGAAAAACACTGAGTACAGGAAACAAATTTTCTACAGTGTAAAAACAAAGTACTAAAAAATAATTTACTTTTCTGCAAGTCACAAGGCGTATGATTGATATTGAATAGAAATTTAAATAATATTACTCATTCGCCAATTAGGTTACCAAGACTTATCAGCAGGGAAACCAGAAATATGCTGTAAAAATACGTTTTATGCGCATTAAGTATGCAGTTAAAACTTTAAAATATGACCTGAAAATTGTTAAAAATATACCCCATAAAACTCAAAAATTGCTCATTTGAAACAAAGGCTAAACTCCATAGTATTTACAGACGAATTTTCGACATTTTACACTATTTGGAAACGATGGGCCGTCATCGGCTCACAAAAACAGAGTTATGTTAAGAGGTTAAAATGCATATAAGTGTTATTTGCGCAGAATATTATCTAGATGCTAACATCCATATTAGATTTTTTGTCTAAAAGGAAGTTTAGGAACGGTTGCTAAATTATTTATTAATGTTTACATTTAAAAAGAAGTTAAAGCAATTTATATGTGGCAACTTTGGGCAGATCTGAATCGATTCTAAAAGAATTTAATTGGCAGTAAAATATTTTTGGGGTACATTTAATCTAAATAGCAACATAATTAGATGGCCTACGGACACAGAGTCTAATTTAAAAGTAAGTTTTTATGGGGAATATGTAAAATTATAGACCGATTTTCACCATTTACATAAAATTCATCCTTAGTACAATTAAACTGTATTTACCAAATTTTATCAAATTATCTACAAGATTGCAATTGTACTCTGCGCACAAAATAAACATGGACAGGCAACTAGACAGACACACGGATGGTTATTGTTAGATCACTTTGAAAGTGATTCTAAATTGATCGGTATTCTAAAAAATTTATCGAGATTTCTATGTATTACACATATCTCCAAAAAGGTGTATAATTGCCTTTTCCCTAAATTTTGATGACAATTTTGAGTAAAAATTAAATGTAGATGGTGAATTTGAAGCAGCACCTTGGGTATACAGATAGATACAGTGCACTCGCGGTAACCTGAACTAACTAAAACCAAGGGAGTTCATGTTAGCGAATTTGTTCACGTTAGCGATTGTCGAATTTCATGAAAAATATGTATGTTTTACACTCATGGCACTTTGATCCACCATACACATTTTAAAATTGCTTCTTTTTTCTTTTTAATACTGCATATGGTTGACTAAGTGACAGTATACTTTTTTGCTAAACTAGTCACACTTGTTCCTTTTTGCAAACTATCAAAAATGTCTGCCTTTTCTTTTAACTCAAAACATTTAGATTTTTAAACACTCATGCTGACTGATTCACCACTTTGCATAAGAAAAAGACTCAAACTAAAATTTCGTTGCCAAACAAAAAATTTTATTTAGTGGATACACACATTTTTTATATAAGGGGATTCCCTCAGCTTTAAAAATCAAATTAAGTGTATGTATATCAGTGTTGTCGACAAACCTGGAAAACATACGCAGTAAAAAAAATTGTTCACGTTATAGAGCTTTCTGAGTTTGTTCACGTTACAGAGTAGTCAACGTAAAAATCTTGTTCAAGTTAGGCGGTGTTCACGTTAGACGGTGTTCAAGTTACCGCGAGTGCAATGTATTAAAAAAAGAAAAGCCAAAACATAGCAAAAAAAGAAAACAAATTTTATCTGTTGCGAAAGCTCTTGTCAAAAAAACATGTATCAAAATATTCCTCAAAAAGGCAAAATGTGCGCTTAAAATTAAAAAAAATGCTGCAAAAAGGCTGTTTAAAAAAAAATGCTCCAAACGATAAAATATGCAAAAATATGCACTTACAAATCGATGCCAAAATTCATAAAAAGCTCTAAAATGGATAAGCAATTGTTTCTGCTTTCATGGGTCGCACAAGGAAAAACATGCAATTGCCTATTTTTGGTTTCCCTGCTTATCAGTGCTGCCAATTAAGTGGCTAAATTCAATTATCTTTTATCTTGTTTAGCAATAAAACAAAGAATTGGTCCATTAGCCATTTTTATTAAGCAATATTTTGTTTTAAGTTGTAACAAATTTTGCACAACATATACGACGACAGATTTAAATTTTATCGATGATTCTAGTTGTTCGTTATTAAAATATTATTTATCGGTTTACAAATTTTAAGTACCAAGAAAACCGCCTGTTACTTTAAATTTGCTTGTCACATAAAACGAAATTTGTCACGTGTTTTTACCCTTCACCGAAGCTAAAACCGTTGGCAATTTCTACAATATTGACCTTAGACCCCATAAAGTACATTGATTTTACGACGTGCGTCTATCCGTTAAGATGTGATGGGCGGAATTGTAGAAGTGGACTTCCAATATATATATTTCTGGGAAATGGAAAGAGCCAAAGTTTCCTAATTTGGTGCAATTATGGTGGATGTCAAAAGACAATATCCGACATAATGTGTGTAGAAGTGGAGAAGTCGGCGTGGCACAGAACGGTAAGAGACAAATTGTTCAAATTTTGTACACACAGCTGAGTAATAAATACACAATATCTGTAGAAAAAAAGGCGCTACTAGAAAAGTGGACGTTGGTATCTGGAGAATGGCAAAAGTCAAAGTTTTCACACTAGGTACATGCATCTTGGCTATCAGTGTACAACATCCGACAACATTTTTGCGGGATTGGAGAAGAGAGCATGGCACAAAATATTTTTATTTATACCTTAAGATTTATATAACTTTCTGGTCTTATCGTAATATTGTGAAGGGTGTATAGGATTCAGCAAAGCAGAATTTAGCTCTTTTACGTGTTGATTATTAAAAATGAGTTTTGTTATAAGATTTTTAATTGCAAAAGGCTGGCAACACTAAATTGATATGTTTGTTACCAAAATCAGCGTAAATTGAAGACGAAATGCACAAATTGGTTTTAATTACTGCACACAATAGGTTTACAAAAATAGAAATGCAAATAGAAAGAATAGATTTATATAAAAAGAAATTATACCACAGAGTTTTGTGATAATCTGTACATAATGCGCCATGTTCACTAATTAAGCCCACTTCATAACTTCATAAGAATAGAAACTTCAGCAGCAAGTTTTATAACAATCGGTCCATCATTCTTTTTTAATAGGCCCTAACACGCCTACAACCGCTACCAAATTCCCAGTAAAAAAAAATCGGGGTTTTTAAAGCGCTTAAGAGAAAAAGCGCATAATCGAGCGCTTCAATAAGAGAGCTCTTATACAGCAGTAAACGATAAAGAATAAAATATAGAAAAAGCTGCTATTTAAGTGCTGACAACGAAGGAGGTTTTAAAGCGCAAATAATAAAAATATATTATGGTTTAGGAAAATAATTAAAAAATGCATTTAAACAAGAAAAAGCTAAACATAAATGAATATGTTAATAATGTTAGCCCTTAAAAAAGCGCTTTAGGAGTGCTTTGTTTGCATGCTAAAAAAAAGCGCTTAATGTCAGCAGTAAAAAGTCCTCCAAGCCGGGAACACTCCATACAAAAATCAGGCATCCCATCGGCGGTTTGAAGCGATTTGAGGTATGAATTCATACTAAAAACCTGCTCCTTTTGGAGCACATTTTTTACTGGGTTCCTTTCAAATTAACTTTTTTCTTTCTACGTCAGCCTTTTTTTCTGCTCACTGTATTTAAAAAAATAAAAAAATATACTGTCTGGCCCACGATGTCGACAAGAACATTTCTTTTGTATATTTATATTGAAAGCAAAAACAAATGTTAGTTTTATATTATTGTTTTCAATGTAAATATGCGAAAGAAATGTTCTTGTCGACATTGTGGGCTTGGCAGATATTCTAGTAAAAATAGAAAACGTAGTTAAAAAAAAGACTTTTTACGGCCAATTTCATCAAGTTCAGTTAAAACTAACTTTTACTTCAGCTTTCAGTTATCAATATGTTTTTGACAGGTATGACTGATAGTTTATCAATACAGAACTTGGTGCAATTAGCCGCTAATGTCCTTTAACAAACAAAACTCAGGAATGTGGAAAATTGCTGAAGTTAACACTACACATTAAAAAACAATTCAAAAGCTTTAACAAAAACTGTGTATTTTACCGCTTAAAGGCGCGATTTTCATCGGCTGTTACAATTATAGCAAAACAAATTTGTTCTCTTCGTACAGTATTAAAAAAATAATATTATGCGCTTTCTTTGCTTTTAATGAAATTTTACGCAATTTTTCGTAAAATTCGAGAGCATCTCGGTCAAAATTAATGTCTTCTGGTACCACTTTAAATAATTTAATCGATAAACTTGTAATTTATCACTTGTTTTTAAAACGAATAAACGCATTGAACGCGTGCTCTGGACTTTCAAAATTAAGGGAATTCCAAGTAAAACTCGAAATTCTTAAAGAAATGGGCAATTTTAGCAATTACAACATGATAAACATAGATATCATTAAGATGTGGTTTCAACAGTCCGATGAAACCAGATTTCTCGTTCATACAATTTCACGAACATTCGCTATTTATTGGTTACGCTGCTAATGCCATTTAACAATACCGGATAAGTGGATATAGTGACAATCGAATCAATTACTGCCTTAAAACAAGTTTGCCTGAATGTCTTTAATAAAAAAAATATATATTGTTACAAGTAAAACTAGTGTTTATAATTCTTGTTCGCTTAACAGTTTTATTTGTTTAATATCTTTAGTTTTTCTTAAATCTTTGCATGAAGTTTCCTGATGATTTAGCCTAAGCAACCCATCCCATCAACAATAGATTTTAGTTAATCAATAGTATGAAATGGGACTTTAGCACATTAAAACGAAACCTTGTTGAATATTTTTTTTGACTCCCAAGAAAAACTTTTTGAAATACGTTTCATTTAAAATTGATAAAATTCTTTGCAATGAAATTTAATTCCTTGTTTTATTTTGTATTTATTGTTGCAAAAATTTAATATGTATTGTTTTAAAAAGCATTGTAAACAATTTATTCCTCAATCTAAATTTTAAAAGATTAAAAAAACAACTTACCTAAAATGTTGTATATTAGAACCAAACGGGAAAAATGTAAGGCCTTCACTTTTGCATTCCTAAAAATTTGCATTGTCTTTCTTTTCTAAAATATTTGTTTCCCAATTTGGTCTGCCTTGTTATAGAAGGCTTTCCAATGCTCCTTCCATTCCTATCTAATAGCATTACTAAGCCCAATATTTAATTTGTAATGTCTTTCTACTGTTCTTCTCTACAAAAATAACCGACCGGTTTAATCAGCCCAGCAGGTTCTAGCAAATAACTAAGATATTGTAACAACACAGAATGTAGATGAGTTTACAATGCGACTCAGTGAATAAAGGAAAGTCTTGTGAATAAAAATAAGGCCTACTGGAAGGCATTTTTATTCCTTACTTTTCCCTGGGTACTAAAAATCAAAGACACACACACATAAATCTATTTATTTATTGATATTGCAAGACCTGAAACTCCAATATTTATTTAACCTGCTTTCTGTGAGTTCATATACCACGCAAACATTTCAAGCAATTTTTGAAGATTCACATTTTACAAATACAAATTTAATCGCTATCGTATTTTAATCATCATTCTTCACAGAAAAAATTAAAAATTGTCTCTAATCACCAAATTTATACCAATTTAATCATTTAATTATTTTTATGAAGAAAGGAATTTTGCAACATGAATTCAAATTAAAATTAAAATTTATTGATAATTTTTTATCATTGACTGCCGCGAGGCGCGAAACAGAAGTAAGGAAGACCATGTAAATCAATTAAAATAGATAATCATTCAAAGAAAATTTCGATCTACTAAAGGTTAAATACAATTTGGTTTACAGATTGATGTTTGACAATTTACTGCCAGCAGTCGTCAATGGCTGTGATTGTTAAGCGGCTTAACCCTCTGAAGAGATTGAGTGGTTGCAATTGAAGGATGTAAGTCAATAATGAAATATGATCAATAAATTTTAGTTAATGTCATGTTATAAAATTCCTTTCTTAATGAAAATTAAATTTGATGAACTTTAGCCAAATTAAAATTATCAAAATTTAAATAAAATATTAAAAAGTTATCATATTGTATTATTAATTTTGCTCGCTTTAAGACCAAGATTTTTTCTATGACTTAAAGTATTTCGAAAAAGGCTCCTTAACAGGTTTTATGTGCAGTTTTTCCTAAAAACCACAAACCGAATGCCATTGAAGCATATGATGTAAATAAAATATTTTAAAATTATAAAAAAATCAATTATTCAGCTCTCTACCATCACTATAAGCAGGCAAGACGATGATATCTCTTTATATACAAATAAATTATTGAACATTTTTTTTAGCTACCATAGAAATTATTTTCGTAGGCAGTGGATGAGATATCGAAATATAACTGATCTCAAAATAATGGAAAGTTATAACAGGATAATACATAGTGAAATTGCTAGGCTTCGAAATAGAATGTGGAATACTAAGATTAATAATTTAGATAAGGCATCTAAACCTTTTTGGAATATAGCAAAGTGCTTAAGGAAAAGGAAGTTGTTTATGCCACCTCTTAGGGAAAACTCTACAACATTTTATACCGATGAAGAAAAATCCAACCAACTGGCTACAACCTTTTTTGAAAATCACTTAGTTTCAAGCAATTTAGGCAATCCATCACATATTTCATTAGTTGATAATATAAACCAGCGTTTTTCCTCACTGGATGTAAGCTTTGATCCAAGCGAATACGCGGACGTTAATGAAATTTCAACAATTATAAAACAATTAAACCCTATGAAAGCCTCCGGGTTAGACGGGATCAAAAATATAATGCTAAAGCAATTACCAATTTCAGCCATTGTCTATATCTGCTTTATTATAAACAGTTGTTTAAAACTACAATATTTTCCAAAAGCCTGGAAAATGGCTAAAGTAGTGCCAATTTTAAAACCAAACAAACTTCCTAACTCCCTAAAAAGCTATCGTCCAATTAGTCTACTAAGTAGCCTTAGCAAAATTTTGGAAAAAGTCCTTAAAACAAGACTTTTAATGTTTATTGAACAAAATAATATTTTACCACTTACACAGTTTGGATTCATACTATTTCACAGTACTGTTCACCAGATTAAACGTATATACAAACATATAAGTACAGGGTTCGAAAATGGATTATCTACAGTTGTAGTCACACTTGATATCGAAAAAGCCTTCGATACCGTTTGGCATAATGGTCTGTTATACAAAATGATTCAATACAACATTCCACTTTATCTTATAAAAACCATAGAATCGTTTTTAAAAAATAGATATTTTTGTGTAAATCTAAATGATACATATTCTGATATTACAGAAATACCGGCAGGAGTCCCCCAAGGCTCAGTTTTGGGACCATTACTTTTTAACTTATATTGCTCTGATATGCCACAATTTAATGCAGTTGAATGTGCAGCCTATGCTGACGACACATGTCTATTTTCATCACATAAATTTGGTCAAAATATTGTAGATAATTTACAACCTGCGTTATACCGACTTGCTGATTATTTGCATACATGGAAAATCAAAATTAACGAAAGTAAAACGCAAGCAGTTTTCTTTAGTCGTAGAAGAAATTCTCATTTTTATCCCACAAACCAATTGAAAATCAATGGCTCTGCAGTGCAGTGGAGCAACAATGTAAAATATTTAGGAGTTTTCTTCGACAGAAAATTAATTTTTGACTTGCATATTCAAAAGCAAATAGAAAAATTTAACTTAGCAAAGAAAATGTTATATGCGCTAATAGGGCGAAAATCTTTTTTAAGTCGCGAGAATAAAATAATATTAGCTAAAGTAGTTTTCCAATCCATTATTCTGTATGCTTGTCCTGTTTGGGGGGTATGTGCAAAATCCCACATTAAAAAATTGCAAATTTGTCAAAACAAATTACTTAAAATGATGTTGAATTTACCCTGGCATTTCTCCACTAACGATCTCCATAACGAAAACAATATTAACATGATTCGCGATAAAATACGCATCATGACAGAACGCTTTAGACTATTATGTGAACAATCCAATAACCCACTAATTTCAAGTCTATCTAATTAATTTTTTTTTTTTTATTTTTTATTATTTGTTTACTTGTACTTTTTTACTTTAGTAAGCGCTTTATTATTTATCCATACTCTATAAAATATATTTACGTATGTAAAGAAGAATTTATAGTAGAGTAATACTTGTAATTAAATATATCAGAGGTTTTTGTTATTAATTTTCCTTTGAAAAATTATATTTTTGAAATTAAAATCTAAACTTTAAATTTAAATATATGTATAATAATTTTTTAGAAGAAAAGTTATTAAATAACTAAAACTCTGTAAATTGTGTGATAACTCTAGCTTAAGGAAGTCAAATTTTAAATAAATAAAAAAAAAAAAAAAAAAAAAAAAAAAAAAAAAAAAAAACGTTTTTTTTTTACAATTTTTTTGTAGCTAAAATTCAGAACTATTTTTATTTTTTATAATACAAATTTTCATATTATTCGAATGTGAATTCTAAGTCAAATTACAATCCTCAAAAGCTTTTATATTTTAATAGTCTTTCTTATTCCTTCAATATTTTCCAGGAATATTTTGTATGTATTATCAGAATTTTTTGGGGTGCCGTCAAAGATTATTGTTACGCCGACAAGCCAGAGACAATTGACGCACAAAAGGGCAATATTTGTGAAGCCATTGGTGAAATACTGCACACAATCGATAATGTGCTTAAAAATTGGACCGATCGTGTAGGCTACTGCATGGCCAGCCGAGGCAGCCATTTAAATGAAATTATTTTCCATTATCAACCGGAAGGATTGTACTTTCAAATAAAAAAAGAAATTTGAGAAAATATTCAGTAGTTTTTTTATAGCATTTTCAAAAAAAAGTTATTTGGCGGACCCTATACCAAATCATATTAAGAAACTTCTCTGAAAACTTTTCGTTTTATTTAACATTAACATCGTGCATTTTGATTGAACCACCCTTTTTAAGATGTAAACAGGGCACGAGTCTGATAAAAATTTTGTTAGAATTAATTGAAATTTTGATCTGAAAATTAATTAATAAATTCAAAAGTCTTTATTATTATGACTCAGGAGAGATTGTAAAGAATCCTACTGAACATAATTATGGTGGAACCCTCAAGGGACTTGAAGTTAGGGAAGACAAATAATAACATGACGACGCAATACCAGCCATGAAATGATTCAGGATTTATTCATATCCTGGAGTTAACTTAAACAATAATCAAAAAATATAAGCAGCTCCACCGGGAGTTTAATGAAATTATATTTATATGTATATTATGATTTAAAAAGTGATTAAAACAAAATTAAATCAACTAGTAGAATCATTTTCGCTTCTTCTTATCTAATAATTTTAGCTACTTCCCAAATACCGCGAGTCTTTAAAATAATGTTTTTATTAGTTTATTTGCGACGACGCTTCCATGGTAGTTTAATGATATGTTTGATGATGATTTTATTAAAAAATGTTTGCTGGACATGAGTGTGGGTGCAACTGTATGGGTGTGTGTGTTTTTGTGAATGAGTATGAGCCAAATGAATGGATCTTAATTTTCATAGTTTGATTGTCTATTTATACAACAAAAATATTATTTTTTAACAACAACAAATATTTACAAAGCAAAATATTTACATTTAAATGGTAATTGCTCTTTAAAATTTCTTAAACAATTACACTAGCCAACAAGGTTTTGGACTGGAGCAACCAAATATCGTTCCTATATCTTTTCAAGACACAAAAAAAAATGTTTTTATTCGTTTCATACATAAAAAATCATTAGTTTATTTAAAAATCAATGAATTAGCAAAAGTGAATGGCGTTATTTGAACGTCGTTTGTATTTTGTTGGTTCGTTTTCCCGTATTAGAGTCCAGCAAGAGTCTCCCAGCATGCTTTTTTCTCCAAATCCTTGATAATGAAGATTTAGAATGAATGTGTTCTTATGTCAAATAAATAATTGTGAAATTGTTGTGTCAGTATTGACTGTTTCACAGTATTGCGAGCTTGCGATAGCAATGAACAAGATGTGATAGCCCAAGATGTCAAATTCGAATTCAGCGCTTTTAGATTAGTTAAAAAACATGCTTCGTTTCTGCAGTCAATTTTTTTCCAAATTTGTTGACCAGTGTTAGTGGAACAATGTGAAATGTAGGTGTGGGTCTGTAGACATTCAAAAAATCCTTTACATTTTAATCTAAATAAAATTATATTTATTTATTTAGCATTAAATATTTGTACAATGAAATAAAAGAAATACAATTTAGTAATATTTAAACCAATTAAAGTATTAACATTTAAAGAAATAAAAGTATTTCCCAAAATCAAAGAAAGAAAGAAAAAATACAAAATTTACGTACATTTAACTTTAAACCATTAACAAATAAATTAAATTAATTGCTAAGACCATTAAAAGCTTTACCAAAAAAAAAAGGAAAACGAAAAGAAAATAAAAATAATAAATGATTTTAGAAAACAAAGTATCAAATTGATTTGTAACACTTAAATTTCAAAACAAACCCAAAACTTTAGTAAGAGACAAAATACATCTTTGCATAAAATCAAATCAAGCACGTATCTGATCTTTTTTCCGTTTAAATACACGGTATGTTATTTCCATATTGTAAGTGTCCAGGCAGCTGATTTAAATCATTACCTTCGCAATATATGTTTAACCATTAAAACGTTTTCTACAACTTTTTTGATTTTGTTTGCTTCTTTGTCCTATTTTGTGACTTTTTCTTTTTTTTTTTTTGCAAAAGGACACTAGTGTAATGTGCAACCATTAACCCATGTCAAACTAAGTTCTTGACGAGCTTGACACAGTCAACAGGCATTGATTGTATCTTTTATTTTTGGAATTTAACATTGTTAAAATATTTATACAAAAGTTAAATGCTGGTATTTGGAAAAATTTTTTTTGTTAATGCCAAGTTCAAAATCGTGATAGAATTTATCTTATTTTGGTTTTATTTAAAAAACGTAGGATTGTGTAAAGAAAAGTACAATTTTAAATTACGTATATGTTACACTCAAAAAGAAAATCAATCCCGTTTTCGTACATGAAATAATCCGAAAATGAGATTGATTTAAGTAAAACTAAGATTGAATCAATCTCAAAATGCACTTCATTCAAAAATTATAAAATTGTTTTAATCCGAACTCGTACCTCAAAAATTCCGAAAATGAGATTGATTTAAGTAAAACTAAGATTGAATCAATCTCAAAATGAGCTTGATTCAAGTAACATAAAGTGGATTTTATCCCGAATTCATGATAACACATTAGAGAATGATATAACAACAACATCATGCCCGATATGGTTTTTATTTTAGAAATCTTATGTACATATTTAACCAAAAATATAAACTAAATGAGTAGCATGAGTTCAAATTTAAAAAAAAAAACTTTGAAAAGAAATTAATTTTCAAAAGTAATCCCATTTAGGATTGTTTTGAGTACGTTTAAGTGTTATTCGTACTTGAATTTTTGAGTACGACTCGTACTTAAAGTAATCCCAAAAAACTTGATTTATCCCGAGTGTTTTTCTTTCTGTGTAGTGTTTAAACAGCACTAAGTCTTCAACTTCAGGCAAAAACCCTAAAGCCCTCAATTAAAACGCGGCATTAACTTCAAATACTCTCTCATTTTAGTATTCAAGCTTTTTATTTTCTTTTGTTTTTCATTTTCGGTTAACAAAATTTATAAAATGTAATGAAAGTATGGCAGCATTGTTGGAAGAATAAGTGTCTATATTTAAAAGCATTAGAAAAAGCGTTCTCAAAGTTAATGATGAAACAGAATTGAGTCTTCAACTTCAAGCAAAAATTCTTAAGCCCATAATTAAAACGTCGGCCGTAACTTCAAATTCTCTCTCATTTCTTTTGTTCTTATTTTTCTTTGTTTATAAAATGTATGAAATTTAATGAAAGTATGGTAGCATTGTTAAGAGAATAAGTGTCTATATGAGAGAGCATTTGAAAAAACGTCCTCAAAATAAAATTGATTTTATTTCTCGACCGCATTCTCTGGCTTAATTTTATGTTAAACTGTATAAAAAACATCGTTCAGCCCCAGTTCTGTTTCATCATTAATATAGATTTTTTCACGATGGCTTTCTATGACAAATTTTAATGTCAAATTATATGGAAAATTTGGTTTCGACGCAGTTATGTTTGAACACTTATTTTACAATAACTTTTAATATAAATCTTAAATTTTGTTTTAACAATTACAGCCCTATTCATAATAACTTATTAATGATTAATTTACCATATTTAAGGAAAAATTGCGAAAGTTGTATTTATAAACGAAACATAGTCTATTAAACCTTGAATAAACCATTCATAAAATAAGAAAATTTATTGTTGGATTTACACTTTTTTAAACCAAAAATAAAATGACATTTTGACAAACGCTTGCATTTTATGATATTATTTTTTGTGAAATATGTTTTGTAGGAAGGAGGAATAAATCTTCCTTTCTAGGAGGGGTTTTTATTATTTCATGTTTTTTTTTTTTATTTATTATAGAAGCAAATTCATACCGGACGATTAACGTCCTAGTAGAACTATTTATTTATGTGAAGGGTCTGATCGGGCTGTATAAGTTTTAATTGACCTCTTTTATATTTGGGTTATTTTATTATTATTATTTTTTTTTTTTTTTTTTTTTTTGAAGAAAAGACGGCACATTTTTAAAACCGACTTTATTAGTCAACAGTTCATAGGCGAATGCATTTTATTTTTAAAATTAAACAAATTTATAAAATAATACCGTTAATCCTTTTAAATAAAAATGAGAATAAATTGAGTGCAATTGCATTTTAAAGAAAAAGACAACATAAACAGAAATAAACAAGTGCCAATGAGTAATTTTTTAAACCTAGTCGGACGGAACAGGTACAATTGTTCCTGTTCCGTTTTTAAATTGCAATAGCATTTTTTCTACAAATTAGAAATATCTGAAGTTCTGTGACATCTTCAAACTATTGACTAAGATTAATATTTTTAAAATTTTAGGAAAATATGCCAATTTACCTTTTTTCTAAGGCCAAGTTGATTTCAAAACCTTAAAAGGCTGACAAGGTACAATTGTACCTCCATATATCTTATATAAAAAATATGCAAAGAAAACGAATTAAAATTAATTTAATTATATTTATTTTATAAATACGTTTTAATATACATGAACACTTGAATTTACAAAAGAAATTAGAAATATTTTTATTGAATCTGTGTGCATGACATGCATGTTGCATTTTGAATTGAGTGTTCATCGTAAACAGATTTCACGTAGATCACACATTACTCTCTATTCTTACGTTGTTTACGTTTCTCAGTTTGGAAAACATAACAACTGTCAGCGACTGGAAAGGCTCCACGTCCAACATGATGTCAGCTTCTAGATTTTATGCTGCCGCAATTGGCTGCCCCAGTACTATTTCTGCTGGCACACGTAGCAGCTTGGAAAGACTTTTCACAAAGTTTCTACGCTGATCTTTTACTCTTAAGAAGCTAAAGCAGCGACGTCAATCATATCATAAATTAGCACAAGATGCCAGCGTAATGTTCATTGCTGCACTGGATACACACCCAACATCTTATCCATTATATCAAAGTCCCCCTTTAGTTTTGTTGTAGTATTTGATCATTTTTGGCTTGGCTAATAGTGTGTTTTCAACTTTTTCTGTAGTATGCATAGTTGACAGTAGAACGACTGCTTTGTTCTTTTTTTGTACGTATGAACATATTGTGGCATCACTGTTGTAGACATAGTTGGTTAAACAAATAGGTCGCTCCTTTGTAGGCCAAGCAATGTGGCAGGAACTTCTTAGTTTTTTTTTTACTGTACCAACTTATGTCATATACTAAGAATTTAATTTCTTATTCTTATTATCTGTCACTACGAATCTTCCAGATCCTTTATACAATTCAACAAGGTCATGTACAGTTCTTTCTCCATTATTCCAGAAAATCTTAATGCCATACTTAGCCGGTGTAGAAAGGTTATAGAAATGAATTTTTTGACGAAAAAGGGAACTGTTTTAGAAGAATTTGGAAACTTTTTGCTGTCTTATTGTTATAAGCTCCGAAGACTCTTTTTGCTTTCGATTTATTTATCTCCATAAATATCACATATTTCTGGAGTAACAATTGATATAAAATTTTCCTTTTCTGAATGTTATTTTTTGAAGGTCCATCGTTTTCGAAAGTAAGTGGTACAAACAAAACACAACATCTTTTTCATAGTTCCTTATTTTAACATTATTAGATGTTGACGTTATTAAATTCAAATTTAAAAGTGTGTCCAAAAAGTGTGCTTAAAAATATTTGATCATTAAACCTAATTATGACTTTATTTTAGAAGATTATCTGTATTTTCTTTTTTTACATATATTTTTTTTATTATATTACATATTTTATATATGTACATACATAGTGAAAAATATATGTAGGTACAAGTGTACCTGTACCGCCTTTTAACGATGTAAAATTCTTTTATTCAACTAGGGTTAATGAGCATGTAAATAAGAATTGAGTAAATCCTATAGTACATGGGATGTAAGAAGCCACATGCGCATGTGGCTCTGACGTAATTTTGACGACACAACAAAGACACAATAGCAAGTTCGTGATGTCTGAAGACGACAAAATTACGTCAGAACCCCATGCGCATGTAGCTTTTTACATTCTGTGCACTATAGGCTTAAGTTACGATTACGTATTGGAAAAAAATTTTGATATTGTTTTTTATAAAGTTTAAAATAATAAAGTTCTCATAAAAAAGTTTTAAAGAAAATTATTTTTTTTTGTACAAAAAAAATACGAACCGAAAATTTAATTTTTTTTCATCCGTACAAAATAAAATTGTTTTCATTACTTTAAAAAAACAAAAGCAAACACAAAATAAAAGATATTTGTTTGTTCAGTTCAATTTAACTTAAAATTTAATTTTTTTTTGACAATTTTAAAACTCATACGTACAAAATTATAGTAAAAATTTATTAAGCTAATTAGTAAAAAGTGTTTTTAAATTTATAAAGATTATCCTAGAATTAAATAGTAATTTTATCAATTAGTTTGATGTTAAGTTTGAGCAACAATAAATTTTCTAAATCGTTAGAACTTAAATTCCTTCTATTTCTGGTCATAATAATTGGCAAAGCACTGAAGGCTCTTTCCACAGATACCTGTGTTGCGGGTACAGCTAATGCAACAGCAGCTAGTTTTGATAATAAAGGATCTCTAAAGCTTTTGTTTTTCCAGAATTCCAAATATATTTGCACTAAATGGCAACTTTTCCTCGTGTTTTAAGGCCCGTTTTCACAACGTACCGATAGCTTAAAGTAGTCTTTTACCGGCCTTATAAAAAGTGTTCCATTATTAAAACTTTACTTTATTCTAAAGTGAGCGTTAAAGTAAATTATGGTTCATCCTACCTGTAGTGGGATTCTGTAACTTTTAACAATAACAACAGTTGTTATAATTGTCAACCTGTTTTGTTGTTTGCACTAACGATTTGTGAGTCTGTAAATTGTTGTTAACGACATAGATAAAAATTAACGTCAATTGGCATCACTGTCAAAAAAAATGGCAAAATAACGAAAAACACAAAGAGGAATAAAAAAAACAAATAAAATTATAAAATTAAACAGATTTTTTTTTTTTTTTTTAAGAAGATAAGCCAAACATTTTGCTATTAAATTAAATTCAAATTATTTAATTGCCATTTACAAGTTATATTATTTCTTTAAAATAAATTTTTTTATTTTTTCGACATTTAACAATAAATAAACAACACTAACAAAGTTGTCGTTTACTTAACACAAACAGCTGACTTAACGATAACAAGTGTTGTTTAAAATGTTACAGAATAGCAATATCGTTAATTTGTTTGTTAAATTTTTTAACAATGACAACTATTGTTAAAATTAATTACAGAATCGCACTACTGGTGTGCTAAAGTAAAGTTGTAATAATGGAACACTTTTTATACGGCCGATAAAATCCTTCCTTTAGCTTTCGGTAAGTTGTGAAAACGGGCCTTAGTTCATTAATTTCCAATTTACGGTAACGTTCTACATTACTACCTGTTGTTGACACGCATTTGCTTGCTCTGTCTTCTCCTAAGATTTTGTCGCTTATCTCGCCATTTATTTTTAATTTATTGTATATTGTGAGAGTGAAAAACATATACATATGTATATATTTATGTATGATTTTTGAAGTTTGGAAACGAATGCATTTAGTACATAAAGTTATAAAAATACTTACAATTGCTGTTTTTAAAATTTTTATGGAACTTTTACCATTCCTTATTTTTTAGGGACTTTTAATCGAATTTAAGCGAATATTCGATATTTCTGCAAATTTTCCGAATGTTTTTGTTGCTCTTTTTGCCAATCGTCGCCGTTATAAAGACAGCCCCATATTTAAACCGAAGTCTGTATTTTACAGGGCACAATCAAGACTGTCGATTTAGACGGGGCGAAAAGAGTAATGCCTCATGGCATTAGTAATTGTGAATTTTTTAAAATAAATTAAGCTTGCTGTTTTTCCTCAATATTTTTTGAGGACTGGTTTTAAAAAATCAGTTTAAAAAACTAAAATCTAATTTTTTTTTTATAAAAAATGGAGGACGGGTTTTTACTTGATTTAAAAAAAATGCTAATTCCGCTTTTAAAAAATACACGTTCGGTGGTATTCAGTATATATACAAGAATCATTTATTTTCTCAAAAATGGATCCTTAATCTATCTTTATATAAGAGAAGTTTTACAAATTTCCCACGCAGTTTGACAATATGAAAAAGAAAGAAAGTTACGTTAAACGAACAGTTGGGAAAAAAGGGAATTACGTTAAAAATGAAATTTACTAAAAATGACAGTTAAAAGTTAAAGTCTAAAATTCAAAAAGCAATAAAAAGATAAATAAAGAAAACAAAAATAAGAAAAGCAAGGAAATGACGAAACACTTGCCTTTTTTAGAGCTCAAAATTTTTAAGAAATTAACATCAAATTGCATTTTTTTTAATAAACACTGAAAACAAAACAAACCAAGTTATTAGAGATGTGCTTAAAATACGATAAAAGATCGACATCGTTACACTGCTGTTATAGAATACAAGTTTTGTATCGAATTGATGACGACGTCAATGAAAATTTATGTTGACATTTAATTAATGACGACGACGTTAAATGGAATAATTATAATTATTAATTTACTCGTAATACATGTTTGTTTCCATTTTATTTTATTCCCTTTGTTTACATTAGGGTGATCGATCGAATAGTATTCAACCGGTTTTAACCGGTTATTTTAATTTTGCCCAAGTCTAATATTTTAAAAAGTCCATTTTTCGAATATCGAATAAACCGGTTATTTTAGTAAAATAAACCGGTTATTTTTATTTTATATACGTTTTCCTTACTTTACTAAATGTACCCGTAATTGAAGTATTTTTCTAATTGAATATTTGGCAAACTTAAACTTTTAATAAAGAATGTCTATATTAAATGTAACAAAAGTCCAATAAACATTATGAGCAATGTAAATACAAATCGATTATTTAAGCGTGTGTTCTTGTAACAAAAACCAAAAACAATTCAAAACGCTACAAAAAAAGTTCAGCTTAACAAGTAATCAGCAATTTGACATTTGAAAGATGTCATCTCTGGTGATAATATCGAACTGATTTAAAAGATAATGGTGCTTAGTTGCAAAGGTCCTCCAACGTCACGACTTATTAATCACTTTTAATTAGTCTACAATCTTGACATTAATATATGCCGAGTAAAACATGACTCTGTTCCAAGTAGTTTTTATGAGACTGGAAATAATACTTTACTAAAATATGCGGCCAATAATGAATGGAAAACTCTTAAGTAGTTCTAGCATATCTTCATGCTTAAAACAAGAACATACCAGCGGAATCAACGTTATGGGAAAATTCATCCGTATTATTTATTAAATTACCAAGAACTTAAAACAAAATTAAAGGAATCAAACAATCTCATGGAAGGGTTTGAATAGTGATCGACGAATTGACAGATATGTCATACAAAAAGCATGTTCATATTACTATTCGTTTCTATAATGCTGAAACAAAAAAAATTGAAAAATATAATCCTGGATAAGAGGTTTTGTTTGCAATTTTTCAAAAATATGGCTCAAGTTTACTGATTCGTATAGACATGCTTAACCATCAACAAATTAACTCATTTAAAATAAATTTCTGTGAATATATCAAATAATAAATTTATTAAATTTCTATATTTTTAAAACTAAAGTTTTTCAAAAATTCTAAAGTTACGTTCACACCTATTAAATATTTGATGTCCTACACGTAACCACTAATTTTTTTAAAGAATTGTTTGCTTTTGCAAAACGTTCGGCTAGAGCAAATATTATTTAACGGTTTCTTAACTACATTATACATAAATACAATTATCATCTAAGACATCAAGTTTATCAAGTAAATAGAAATTGTTTAAAAGCTTAAGTTTAATCAATTAACTGGTCACGCTTTTTTTTGATTTTATCGTCTAATAATTTGTAGGTCTGAACAAACCATGAGTCATATCGAGGTATTTTGTAGGTTCCTTACCTTCGTGAATTGTGTTGTTTTTATTCAAATTAACTTTTTATTACAAAAAATAATTTGATTTTTGTATTTTTATGTATTCGAATTAAAACCGGTTAACCGGTTAATTTTAAAATGCTTAACCGAAAACCGGTTTTTTTAAAATAGCAACTATTCGGAATATTCGAAAACCGGTTATTGAAAAAAGTCGAACAATCGATCACCCTAGTTAACATGCCTAATGGTTTCGTAATCATTCTACTTTGAAAATTTGGTGTATTCAACTAAATAATTTGAGCAAAAAAAGTATTGAAATTGTTGCTTCTTAATTATGTTCTTAACCATGAAAATAATGTTAATAACACACAATGCAGCATCGAATTGATTTCACTGTAGTCATAGCAAAGATGATGCATAAAAGATGACAAAAATTGTTTAATGACGTCTGTCCGCATTAACAAAACAGATACGATATTTTGCATTTTGTCTTTTGCAAGACCATTTGCACAAATTTCTGAATTCCGCTAGTAATTTGTTGTCTTATTGCAATTTGATTTATTTCTCCTTTTTTAACTTAAACTACACACATTCTGCTATCGTAAAACTATTTTAGAATTGAAGAACTAGTTTTCTATAGAAATTTATGTTATTAAACTAAAATTTTAAAAATTTGTGTTTTGACACTTAAGCCCTCATTTCCTTAGTTTTAAAACGCAATTTCATTTTTGTGGTCTTATCATTTTTTTTCTGCTTTTTGGTCAACATTTTTCTACAAAATAACAAAAAGTTTATTTAACATTTTATTTATTGTTTTTTTTTTTTATTTCACTTGTAGATACGTATTATTTCCTTTTTCCACCCAAAGATAAATACTGGGGAAAAAGCAGAAGTACAAAGACATAAAAACTTCGATCATAAATATATGACTTTTAATGTTTTCTCCTTTTTGTTTAAAAGAAATGAAAACCAACAATAGTAAAACAGAAATAAATGAAATATATTGGCAGAAATCATAAATAATAAACTAGCATTACATACATCCGTTCAATACACACTTACAGAAACACACAAAAATTCACACTCAAACATCCTGCAAGCACTTGTTATTGCAGCAATTCGAAAAAAGACTTATTATATCATTCAACTCCACTGTCGAGATCGTGGCATAATCTTCTCTTAAGAGCGAAGTTGACTCTTGTAGACGATACTTAAAGTTAAGACACTTCATGAAGGTTTGTTAAAATGTTTCTAAAAAATTTCTAAAAGTATAATAATAGGAAAAAGGGTAGTAATTTCATTAAAATCCTCTATCAGGAGGAGCTGTTCATCAAGGAAGAGTCTTCTCTTAAACAAAAAGCAGACGTTTGAAGATGACATTAATATGACACTTCACGAAGATTCGTTTAAGTGCTTCAAAGAAATATCTACAAGAATAATAGAAGGATATGTTGTCATTACCTCATTAAAATCCCTTATCGGGAAGGGCTGTTCATTGTGCCAGAGTCTTCACTAAAACACTAAGAAGACTCTTGTATATGAAACTTATAGGACACTTCATGAAAGTTCTTTGAAATGTGGCTAAGAAAAATCTAAATGCATACGGTCAGATTAGTTCAAAATCATTTTTCTTGATGATAATTTTAAGCCGCAATATTTTTAGCCTTCACATAGTCTTCTGGTCCATTTTGAACCGTTTTAGAAAAACAATTTTTTTTTAATTTGTATTTGATATTTATTGACTATTATTTAATTTCGAATCTGTTCTTATTTTAAATGTTTTTCAAAAAAGATATTTACAAAAAAAAAATAAATATCATTAATGAAATATATATCGAAGGGTTTGGAATGCTAGTGTTTATCCCTAAACTGTGATATTTAAACACATGCCAATGGCCTAGTCCAAACGATATAATTGTAATATGTTACGATATTTTATTTGACCATTGTAAAATAAAAACGTATGGAACCTTTTAAAAAAGCAAACTGAATAAAGAAGATTATAGTAAAAAAAAATATGAAATATTTTACACTTGGGTTGTTGATGGCGGGCAGATTATCAGGTCATATGGTTATTAAGCTTTAATTACAACAATAAAATACATTTATTTAATTTCTTTTTAAATGTATTTAGTTGCTGTTAATACCATGTAACCTGATACTCCTCCTTCCGTGAACAACCCTTACTGATGTTTTATGGGTTTAAATTTGACCTGGACAAAAAAGCTTGAGTTATTTTGGAATAAATGCTTTTATAGTTATGTAAAATATGCAGTTTGAAAAAAAAATTTTTTTGTCAAATAAGATCCCCATTAGACAAAATTTTTTATTTTATGTTAGCTCTCTTCCAACTCTCTGCCAACCTGGAGTGTCAGCGAACCCTGAATGGCCAAAGTGCGTCTCAGGAAGTAGTAGATCGCGAGTACTGGATCCTCTGAAACACTGGCTCCAAACACAGCACGTTTGGATGCTTAGATAGCAGCCCTATCACCAATCTAGGGAACGAAGGCTAGCAACCTTCGTTGCTGAACTTAATTGCTAACGAATCGCTATTAGGCGCCCTATGCTCCAGAGGGAGTTAAAGGAACATATATATATATATATATATATATATATATATATATCTTCCTTCTGTCATCCAGAAGTGACAAAATACAATTGAAATATATATTTAAGTATTTATTTTTATGTAAAATATGTAAAATATTCCATCTAACGTTCTGCTGTGGAAAAAAAGAGACTTCCAGCATTTTTATCTTTCAAAAAATTTTCTAAATGTTAACAGCAAACACAAGACGCATACACTCAAATATAAATAAAAACTCATACTCGTAAATGTCTTATAATACAGTGATTTATAACCTCAATAACATGAAAACAGATAAAAGGATTTAATGAATATTAAAGAAGTGTAATACAAGCATCAACGATTTCATTGTGATTCTTTCGTATTTTTATTGTTGTTGTTGTCATACTGTGTTGTTGCTATACTGTGCTAAATGGGAAATAAAGGATTCTGGAATTTATGGGGTTCTTAAATCACAGAAAATATTGAAAAGTCACAAAATGCACATAATTAGCTGAATTTTTGATTGATGTTTGGAAAGAAACAGGGCCAATATAATTGAAGATATACATATGTATGTGTGTATGTTTGTAGTTTGGAACAGCAGCAGGAAATCCATAATATTATTTTTTATGTTCTTATATTTATACGTATGTATGTGTGTATGTACTTAAAGTTAAAAAAAAAATCATTTTTATTGTATCTGATAGAATATAAAAATTTATCGAATTGCTTTTTTAGAAGATAAAAATTTTAGCTGCAGCATTTGGTGCTAAAATTTATTATATACAATTTTTAATTACTATATCCTTTAAAGCAGTCTGTGGTTAGACTAATCTTTCAACACAATATTTGTGAAATTGATAAAAAAAAATGTATTGTAAACAGAACAAGTGTAACTTGCATTGCATTTTTAACGACAAACAGCTGTTTGGGCCCTTATTAAAATGTACAGCACTACAAGTCCATCGACAATGAAAGCGGA